>CM053027.1:160585004-160872510 GCA_028564925.1 Lithobates sylvaticus | reverse complement strand
AGGTCACTGACGTGACTTGGGTGCCAGATAGAGCAGATGAGGAAATTGAGGATGAGCCACAACCCCAACGAGGCAGCCATCATGGAAGAGTATAGAGCAGCCACCCTATTCCACCAGATTGAAGTCTATGGGACCTAAACTGAAAAAAACGAACATGCCCATTTTGAACACTTATATGCAAGTAATTGGGCATACAAAGGGTATGGAGGTACTGCCCTGGGTTACATGTATCAATGAACACAAAGTTTGTAAAAAAACATAATTTTTAAATGATCAGTGATATACTGATACTTAAAATGAAACCTTAAAAATGAGATACACAGGCTCTAATCGACTCTGGGGATACAGGCCTGTTCATAGATAGTGCCTTTGTGTCTAAGCAATCGATTCTGCTGCAGCTTTGTGCCACTTCACTTGCCATTGAGGCTATTGATGGAAAACCTTTACAGCCTGCCCATGTGACTCATGAGACTGCTCTGATGACCATGGTCGTAGGGACTCTTCACCGTGAGATAATCCAATTTCAAGTTGTTTCCTCACCTCATTACCCGGTGGTCATTGGCTATCCTTGGTTACAGAAGCACAACCCCTCTTTTGATTGGTATCATGCTGAGGTTCTTTCCTGGTTGCCTCAATGCAGTAAAACAGGTTTTCAGAAAGTGGTTAAGGTCTTGTGTACCTCTTCAATCACCTTCTTGCCAGAGGAGTACCGCAAATTTAGCAATGTCTTTGACAAAGGTCAAACCGGTAGTCTTCCTCCACACTGGTCGTATGATTGCGCAATTGACCTTCAACCTGGTGCCATGCCCCCTGGTGTCCGGGTCTACTCTTTGTCTGTCTGAGGATAAAGCCATGGAGGTCTATGTTGGTGATTCACTTTCTCGAGGGTTCATCTGCAAATCCTCATCTCCTGCCGCTGCTGGCTTCTTCTTTATTAAAAAAAGAGGAATGCTAAACTGAGACCTTGTATTGATTATAGGGGTCTCAATCACAATTGTAAACCCTTATCCGATTCCATTGATTACAGAATTATTTGACCACTTCAAGGGAGCAATGGTTTTCATCAAGCTCGATTTGAGAGAGGTAAACAATCTCATGAGGAACACGGAGGGTGACGAATGGAAAACTGTGTTTAATACCAGGACTGGACATTATGAATACCTCGTAATGCCATTTGGTCTCTGCAACGCTCCTGCAGTTTTTCAGCAATTCATCAACAATGTCCTCAGAGATATGTTGCAGCAATGTGTGGTGGTTTATCTTGACAATATTCTCATATATTCAAAATCCCTAGAGAGCCACCACACAGATGCCTCCCATGTGTGCTACAGAGGTTAAGAGATAATAACCTGTATTGTAAGTTGGAAAAGTGCGAGTTCCATCATGAACAGGTTAAATTTCTACTGCTGGTATTTCGAAATTATCTGCAGTTCTACAGTGGTCTTGACCCTTAGGTCTACGTCCGCTACAAAGTTTTCTTGGCTTTGCTAATTATTAGAAATTTATTTTTAACTTCTTTTCTCTGGTCAAACCCCTGACTGATATGACCAGGAGGAATGGCAACCCACAGAATTGGTCTCCAGATTCCATTAAGGCTCGGTTCACACCTAAACCGGCTGCAGATCGCACAGGAATGCTGTGCGTCCCTGTTCTCCATTTCAGGGATGAATCAGGGCCAAATCTTTGCCTGAATTTGGCCCCCGAAACTGAGCCAAAGACACACGGTGTGCTCTGTAGCTGCCCTGGAGACATGTGAACCGGCTCCATAGAGAGTCGGTCACATTCTCCTGCTATGTGAATTGGATGTGGGGAAACCCGCATCCAATTCGCATAGGTGTGAACCCAGCCTAAAGCCTTTGAGTCTCTCAAGACTGCCTTTGTTTCAGCTCCTGTGCTGACACATCCTGATCCTACGTTACCCTTCATTCTTGAGGTTGATGCATCTGAGACTGGGGTAGGTGCCGTTCTGTCTCAACGTCCTACTTCGGAGCACTATGCATCCTTAGGGCTACTTTTCTTAGAAATTGTCTTCTGCAGAAGGCAATTACCAGATTGAGGAGAGAGAATTGCTAGCTATCATTTTAGCTCTTAAAGAATGAAGACTTCTCCATGAGGATAACACTGTGCCAGTCCTCACTTTTACTGACTAGGGATGAGCCGAACACCCCCGGTTCGGTTCGCACCAGAACCTGCGAACGGACCGAAAGTTCACGCGAACATTCGAACCCTATTAGTTACAATGGACGCGAATGTTCGAAATCTAAAGTGCTAATTATAATGGCCAATATGCATGTTAATGTCATAAAACAGGTTTGGGGACCCGGGTCCTGCCCCAGGGGACATGTATCAATGAAAAAGAAGTTTTAAAAACTGAAGTTTTTTTGGGAGCAGTCATTTTCACAAATAGAGCTTTCTTTTGGTGGTATCATTTTTTGCGCTATAAGCAAAAATAGATGCAAAAAAAAATAATAAAAAAACATTTTTTCCTCAGTTTCGGCCGAATTCTTCTACATATTTTTGGTAAAAAAAAATCGCAATTAGCGATTATTGATTGGTTTGCGAAGTTTTTAAAAAATTTTTATTGTGACTGCGACATGAAGTTTTTTTGGGAGCAGTCATTTTATGCATGATAAAGTTTTTGTTGCGATATCGTCACTGCGTTGCTTTAAACTGAACAAAAAAATGCACGCTCGTGCGACGTGGCTCCCAAAAAACAAAATTGAGCGCGTCCTTTTTTTCTCCCACACAAATAAGCGTTTACATAAGCAAAAATAAGCGACAAATTTTTAAATGACTATACTTTTTTGCTATAATAAAATACCTCCAGGGGTTTTAAAATAGCATTTTTATTAATATTTTTTTTTTTTTTTACTAGTAATGGCGGCGTTATAAATGGCAGTTGTAGTGAAGGGGTTAACCACTAGGGGGCGGGAGGAGTCAGTGTGACGTTGTGTGTTTTTTTACAGTATTTTTTTTTTTTCCCGATGACAGGAACCGCCGATCACTGACCGTCAGTGTAGGAAGCTCGGGAGAGGTTTGTTTTACACAAACCTCTCCCCGTTCTTCAGCTCCGTAACCCGATCGCGGGACACCAGCGGCGATCGGGTCCGCTGGTCCCGCGGCCGGGGTCACGGAGCTCCCGACCGGGTCGCGAGCGCGCCGCTGCACATGCACGATCACGTACAGGTACGTGATTTTGCCTGCCCGTGCCAAAAAAAAAAAAAAAAAAAAGTGAAATATTCTTTTAAATATGGTACCTGGGGGGTGTCTAAAGTATGCCTGTGAAGTGGCATGTGTTTCATGTGTTTAGAACTGTCCCTGCACAAAATGACATTTGTAAAGGAAAAAAAGAAGCCATTTAAAACTGCTTGCGGCTTTAATGTCATGTCTTGTCCAGGCAATATGGATGAAAATCTTTGAGAAAAATGGCATGGCTACCCCATCACCCCCCCCCCCCCCCCCCCCCCACCCCAGCCCATTACCAGCCCCTTTGGGTCTTGTATGGATATTAACGGGAAACCCGTACCAAAAATAAAACCCTATACCTACAACCCTATATACTCTGAACAGCAGTATACAGGCGGTGCAAACAAGACAGGGGCTGTAGGTTAGTTCTTAAGTAGAATCTGTTTGTAATTTTGAACAGGTACATTTTTAAGTGTAGCTCCATCCAAAAAAAAAACTATTTTTAAGCTTTTTGGAGAACATAGGGAAGGGTTATCACCCCTGTAACATTTGTTTTGCTGTCTGTGCACCTGTTCAGAACATTTCACCTCACTTTCTGTCCCAATGACAAATGTTTTTTGGAAAAGTGGGGTTTTTATTGAAACAAGGATTGGTGATAAAGCTTCAGTAGAGAGGAGATACCCTTTTCCCCAAATTAAATCTAACAGGATAGAATTTCCCTTCCTAGGGTAGATTTCCTCTCACTTCCTGTTTTCTCCTTCCGTTTGCAAGTAGGAGTCGTTTCAAAGTAGGATGTTTGAAAGTAGGGGCCTGCCGTATATACTCTGCAGAAATTTGCCCCATTAGATGTTGGTGTTGCCACAACACTGTAAGCCCTCACAGTTACTCTTGGTGGGCACAGGAATAGGTCCTGCTGTAAATTATTAGATCAAGATTTGTAATTGCATGCACCTGTTGAACAGGGCCAGAAAAATTGGGCCTTTGGTGGTGGTGGTGGTGGTGGTGGATGGTGTTGCCACAACACTGTAAGCCCACACAGTTACTCTTGGTGGGCACAGGAATGGGCCCTGCTGTGAATTATTAGATCAAGAATTGTAATTGCATGCACCTGTTGAACAGGGGCAGATAAATTGGGCCTTTGGTGGTGGTGGTGGTGGACGGTGTTGCCACAAGACTGTAAGCCCTCACAGTTACTCTTGGTGGGCGCAGACATGGGCCCTGCTGTGAATTACTAGACCAAGATTTGTAATTACATGCCCCTGTTAAACAGGGGCTGAAAAATTGGGCCTTAGGCACTGGTGCTGGTGCCACAACACTGCAACCCCTCACAGATACTGTACTTGGAGCACAGCAATCAGACCTGTTGCAAAGCATTGCATAAAAAATTGTAATTACACGCCCCTGTTAAACAGGGGCTGAAAAATTATGCCTTAGACACTGGTGCTGGTGCCACAACACTGCAACCCCTCACAGATACTGTACTTGGAGCACAGCAATGAGACCCGTTGCAAAGCATTGCATAAAAAATTGCAATTACAAGCCCCTGTTAAACAGGGGCTGAAAAATTGTGCCTTAGGCACTGTTGCTGGTGCCACAACACTGCAACCCCTCACAGATACTGTACTTGGAGCACAGCAATCAGACCTGTTGCAAAGCATTGCATAAAAAATTGTAATTACACGCCCCTGTTAAACAGGGGCTGAAAAACTGGGCCTTAGCCACTGGTGGTGGCACCCAGAAACAAAAATGTTCTTCCAAGCTATCATCAGGATCATTGAGGAGGAAGAGGATAGTCAGTCAACATAACCGGACAGTCACTTAGCATCAGCATAGGCAGTCTTGAAGGGATGTGACATTGCAAAATAAATTATTCTGTTATATCAGCTTCAGGTGCCTGGTAGCTGGTGGTGATTCAAGACTGATTCATCTTTATGAAGGTCAGTCGATCAACCGAGTCGGTGGACAGGCGCACCCTGTGATCGGTGACAAAGCCTCCAGCAGCACTGAATGTGCGGTTACGAAAGAACGCTGGATGCAGGACAGGCCAGTAGCTCAATTGCATACTGTGCAAGCTCTGGCCAGTGATCCATCCTCAAGACCCAGTAAGCCAGAGGATTTTCGTTGGGAAAGGTGTCCAAGTCTGACCTTGCCCCTAGGTATTCCTGCACCATGTATATCAGATGCTGGCGATGGTTGCTGGAACCGATCATACCTTGGGGCTGCGGACTAAAAAATTGTCTGAACGCATCGGTCAGACGTCCACCTTCCCCACCTTCCCCACCGCTCCTTCTGCTACTGACCGAAGCCTCAGCAACTCGTCGTCCAGGACCAGGAGTTTGTAACCTCCCAGTCTCCCTAGCCTCCCGGAGATGTCTCATCCTCTGCTCCCTCTGCGATGGCAAGATAAGGTCCGCAACCTTACCCTTGTACCGTGGATCAAGGAGAGTGGCCAGCCAGTAATGGTCCCTCTCCTTGATCCGAAGAATACGAGGATCCTTCCGCAGGCTTTGCAGGATCAGGGAGGCCATGCAACGTAGGTTAGCTGAGGCATTCGGTCCGGAGTTTTGTATAGAGAATAAACTTACTTGTGTTGAAAAATGATGGACTTTTTAGGCATACAATCTAAGTCAGTAACAGTTTTTTTATTAAAAACATAGGTATACAGTTTATTCAAAACCCTAAACAGATCTTGACAATCTAAAAAAGACAATATATCTCTTTTTTAGATTGTCAAGATCTGTTTAGGGTTTTGAATAAACTGTATACCTATGTTTTTAATAAAAAAAAACTTTTACTGACTTAGATTGTACGCCTAAAAAGTCCATCATTTTTCAACACAAGTTAGTTGATTCTCTATACAAAACTCAAATTTTCGGGACGTGGCACTTATATTTTTTATCCTATACCGTATCCGCAATACCATTATGTGGTGATAGGGTAAAAAACTTCTTAAATTCAGGCCGGAGTCTTCTGGGTCACTGAGGACGACATGATCCGCAGCCACCTCCTCCCAGCCACGCACAAGTCCACTGGTTTCTTGGGACTGTAAAATATCCCTAAAAGACTGCTGCTGCTGATGCTGAGTGCCAGGCTCCACCTCCATGCTGACACAATCCTCCTCCTCCTCCTCCTCCTCCTCATCCTCTTCCTGTGTGATGGGTGGGAGAGAAGGAACACTGTCTGGATAAAGGGGGCCTTGAGAGGCAAGGAAGCCCTCCTCTTCCTGCCTCTGTTCAGCCTCAAGTGCCCTGTCCATTATTCCACGCAGCGTATGCTCCAACAGGTGGACAAGAGGTACAGTGTCACTGATGCATGCACTGTCACTGCTCACCATCTTCGTGGCCCCCTCAAATGGTGACAGGACAGTGCATGCATCCCTGATCATGCTCCCCTGGCGTGGGGAAAAAAATACGAGCTCCCCTGACCCTGTCCTGGTGCCGTAGTCGCACAGGTACTCATTGATGGCCCTCTGCTGCGTGTGCAGTTGCTGCAGCATGGCCAACATTGAGTTCCACCTGGTGGGCATGTCACATATAAGGAGGTTCTTGGGCAGGTTCAACTCCTTTTGCAGCTCAGCCAGCCGAGCACTGGCATTATATGTATAAAGAAGGAACAAGAGGGGGTTTAGCCAACCTGACGGACTATCTTGGTACCTTTTTTTGAAGAAATGTAAATTTAAAGGTAGGGTAAGTAAAAGAAATGTCCTTTGATAATTGTTTTCTTTTTGGACTATTTTTGCATATAAAATGATATCAATCTGATGGCACGTTTTTAAACAACTCCGATGTCTCTTTATGATGTACTACAGATATCACAAATTGCTGTTTTCTGGTTCTGAAAAAGCTACAAGCGAAACGCGTCAACCAGCATTGATCAGCAAGTTCGATTCAACAATTTAACTTTTTGTGTCTGTATACATATGTGAAATAGAATGATTCTTTTAATGTTAGATATATTATATGTACACTATGTGTTAATAAAAGATATTTAGACAAACCATTTTAGTATTCAGGTAAACGTCTGTTCAGGTACTGAGATAGTCCGTCAGGTTGGCTAAACCCTCTCTTGTTCCTTCTTTATACATATTCTTAGGACGAGGTACCCCCCATAGCTTATCCACATATTTCTATCACTGGCATTATATGATCAGCGGAAATGCACACAGACTTTCCTGGCCTGCCTCAGGACATCCTGTAAGCCTGGGTACCTGCCCAAGAACCGCTGCAACACCAGGTGAAGGACGTGAGCCATACAGGGCACATGGGTCAGCTGTCCCTGTCGCAGGGCGGAGAGGAGGTTGGTGTCATTGTCACAAACCACCATTCCTGGCTTAAGCTGGCGTGGCTTCAACCACCTCTCGGCCTGTCCCTGCAGAGCTGACAGAACCTCTGCCCCAGTGTGGCTCCTGTCCCCCAAACACACCAGCGCAAGCACGGCATGTCATCTTTTTGCCTGCGTACTTGCGTAGCCCCTTGGACGCCTACGGAGCACCGCTGGTTCTGAGGACAGAGCACTCGAAGAGGCCATGGAGGAAGAAGAAGAGGAGGGGGTGGAGGAGAGAGGTGTGTCACAACCAGTAGTAGCATTTTGGCGGAACAACCTCCAACACTACTGCGCCTTGTCCTGCATCCTTCCCAGCTGCCAAAAGAGTGACCCAATGGGCGGTGAAAGACAGGTAACGTCCCTGTCCATGCCTGCTGGACCTTGAGTCAGCCGTAATATGCACCTTACCACTGACCACCCTGTCCAGCGAGGCATGGACATTGCCTTCCACATGCCGGTAGAGAGCCGGAATCGCCTTCCATGAGAAAAAGTGGCATTTGGGAACCTGCCACTGAGGAACCGCACATTGAACAAACTAACGGAAGGGGGCCGAGTCTACCAACTGAAAAGGCAGCAGTTGAAGTGCAGTGCATTGTGGACCGTTCGCATCACACAAATTTGATGCGAACGGTCCACATAGTTCTGGACTCGACGAGCGGATGAACGGCCGATGTTCGATTCGAAACATGGGTTCGAATCGAACACCGGGCCCATTCCTATTACTGACCATAAGAATCTCACATTCTTGTCTGAGGCTAAACACTTTTCTCCCAGAAGGGCACGATGGGCTTTTTTTCTGACAAGCTTCTATTACATAGTCTCATTCTTACCCGGTACTAAGAATTTAAGGGCTGATGCATTGTCCCAACAGTTTTCCTCCTCCTCCTCCAAGATGGAGACGGTACCCACTTCTGTGATACCTGCAGATTGCATTCTAGCATCTATTAACACTAGTCTCACTTCACCTTTGGGTAACAGAATTCTTGCTGCTCATATCCATTCTCCTCCTGAAAAACCTTGTGACCTCTGCTTTCTCCCTGAGAATGTCTGCACTGCTTTGCTTCAGACATACAATTCTCACAAGGCAGCTGGTCACCCAGGGAAGAATCAGCTCATCTGGTCCATTTCTCAACAATTCTGGTGGCCTAGTCTCCGCGTGTGCTCAGAGTAAAACATCACAACACCTTCCAGTGGGCCTCCTACAAACCATAATCAATGGAGAGAGGCCTTGGACCCACTTGTCTATAGATTTTTTTGTGGAGTAACCCAACTCCCAGGGCAACACAGTTATTCTTATGGTGGTTGACCGGTTCTCGAAGATGTTTCATTGTATTCCACTTGAGAAGTTGCCTACATCTAAAGAACTGGAATCCATTTACGCTCTGGAGATCTTTCGGTTACATGGGCTACCAAAAATTATCATTTTGGACAGGGGTAGCCAGTTTGTCTCCAGGTTTTGGCAAGCCTTTTGTGCACAGTTGGGAATTCAGCTTTCCTTCTCCTCTGTGTATTACCGACAGTACAATGGGGGTGCAGAACAAGCCAACCAAGCCTTGGAGCAGTTCCTATGTTGCTATATTTCTGACCACCATAACAACTGGTCTGACTTCTTACCTTGGCGGAGTTTGCTCACAATAGTGCCGTCAATGCCGCTTCCCGATTGTCTCAGTTTATGGTGAATTATGGTTTCCAACCATCCATGTTGCCTGACACATTTGTTCCTCAAATAATTCCTGCATTAGAGGAGCATCTCTGTTATCTCTTTTCCACTTAGGTGCAGGTCCAAGAGTCCTTGAGATGTGGCGGTGATAGGTACAGACTCCATGCTGATCACTGATGCCTACCTGCGCCTTCCGAACAGGTTGGGGAGAGGGTCTGGCTGTCATCTCGTAACCTCAAACTCCATGTTCCCTCACTGAAACTGGCACCGCTTTATATTGGGCCTTTCTGTAGGATAATAGGATAAACCCAGTGGCTTACGCATCAGACCTTCCTTCTAACATGTGTATTTCAAATGTATTCTATGTTTCCTAATTAAAACCTTTGGCGTGCAACCGCTTCACTACCTTGGTACCATGTCCTTTTGCGGTTCAGGTTGAGAACCATGAAGAGTATGAGATACAATCAATCATTGACTCCCGTAGGAGTCAATGACTCCCGTAGGTTCCATGGGCACATACTGTACCTTGTTCATTGGAAAAGGTACGGTCTGGAGGAACGCTCTTGGGTCTCATCCTCAGACGTACATGCTCCTGTCCTCCTCCATGCTTTCCATAGATGGTTTCCCCTCAAACCTGGTGCGCCTCCTAAGGGGAGGGGTCGTTGCGGAGGGGGTACTGTCAGGGATGGGCTCTTAGCAGCTCTCTTGCTCTGTACTCAGGCTGCTCAGCTGTCGGGTAATTGTCAGCACTCATTGATTCCTCAGTGGCTCACCTGGTTATCATTATCTGCTTGTTAGTCCCACCTACAGCCAGCCCCTTCTGGCTATTTAAACTGCCTTGTTCATTCCTTTCCTGCCTCACCTGGTCAACATATCTGGAGTGTCTCTGCTGTATTCCTGTGAAAGACTGCCCAGCTGACGTCCCTTCTGGTTCCTGATTCTGTTCTTCTGCCTCCGACTACACTGATTTCTGGTTTCCTGAATACTGGCTTGTCTGACTACCCACTTTGGCTTCCGATCCCTGGCTTATTTTTGGACTACGTTTATCTGATCTGTACCATTTTTACCATTACATTAAAATGTGTGATGTTTACTGCATTTCTGTCTCAGTCTGATTCATGGTTCCTGACACGAGAAGCAGTGGCTCTTTCGGGGGTAAGCAATACATAATGTTATGAGAAGATTGTTGAAATAAATGGTCTGGTGGCAGGGCCTCTGAATGTATACTACATCCACATAACTGATTAGTTTTAATTTCTCTAAGTCTGGCTTTATTTATGTTAAAAATAATCTTGATTTATACATATTTTTTTTATATTTTTATGCAATATTCTCTTGATATGGCACAGTGACTATTCAAATTATAAAACAAAGATAATTGCTTTGTTGTTTAAAAAGCAGTTAAATAGCCCCTGCATTTCAAGGATAATATATTTTTTAACATCGTCTGAATAAGCTAAAAAGGAAACTGTAAATTTATACAGTGCGTCTGGTAAAACTATTTGGCATTTGCATCTTAATGAGTCTGTGGAATGAAGCTGGTCTGAGCTGGTCTTTCCCTTCTCCTCCCAGCTTAAGCTTCCAGTACAAGAATTCTGTGAGAGCAGCCAGCTTACCCTCCCCCACCAGCACATATTACCATCCAAATTCTGTGCTGTCTACTACAAAGGTCATGTGACCCTCATCAGTCTCCCAGGGTGGAGAAGGGGAAGCAGATTGAACCTGTTCTTTGTTAAGAGGTCAAAGCTAGCTCCCAGAGCAGGAAGAAAGAATTACCAACAATGTTCTAATAGCTGTGCACTCTGCTTGGATGGATTTCTTCCCCGAAGCCTTGGAAACTGCCAGTGTACAGTCGAGCAAACAGATCTCCTATATGTCTGACGATAAAACGCACCAGCTCGGAGCTGAAATCCTTATTTATTTCAATGACAGATATGACAACGAGCGCATGGATTACGTAAACAAATGCTTAACAGACAGATTTGTAAAGCTGGGGTATTATCTAAACAATATTATTATCCAGAATTTATATAGCGCCAACAGTTTGCACAATGCTCTACATCTACAATATAAAGGGAGACAGTATGATTACAATACAGTTCAATACAGAATAGGGAGTTCCTTGCTCATAGAGCTTACAATCTAAAGGGAGGATGAGGTGTTAGAATAGTTAATAGCTGCGGGGGATGATTTAATGGAGGTGGCCAAAGTACAGTTTTTAGGTGGAGGTGGGGTAGGCATCCCTGAATAAATTTAATCTAAGTTTTAAAGGATCTCCTAGGGGAGACAGGGTAGGAACTAACCTGACATACTTGGGTATGGAATGCCAGCAGGGCTGGACTGGGACAAAAATGTGGCCCTGGACTTCATCCAGATTGGCCCAGGGCACAACACATCAGGGTACAGAGCCCAGCACATCAGGGCACAAGGCACATCAGGACACAACACATCAGGGTACAGGACATCAGGGTACAGAGCCCAGCACATCAGGGTACAACACACCAGGCCACATTAGGGTACAGAGCCCAGCACATCAGTGTACAGGGCACATCAGGACATCAGGGTACAGAGCCCAGCACATTGGGGTACAGGACATCAGGGTACAGGACATCATGGCACAGGACATCGGGGAACATCAGGGCACGGGGCACATCAGGGCACATCAGGACACATCAGGGCATAGGACATTGGGGCACATCAAGGCACGGGGCACATCAGGCCACATGGCACATCAGGCCACATAGCACATCAGGGCACAGGGCACATAGCACATCAGGGCACAGGACACATCAGGGCATGGGGCACATGGCACATCAGGGCTCGGGGCACATCAGGGCACATTAGGGCACATGGCACATTATGGGGCACATCAGGGAATATTATGGGGCACATCAGGGTATATTATGGGGCACATAGCACATCAGGGCACGGGGCACATCAGGGCACATCAGGGCACAAGGCACATCAGGACACATGGCACTTTAGGGCACATAGCACATCGGGGCACATCAGGGCACGGGGCACATAACACATCAGGGCATGGGGTACATGGCACATCGGGGCACATCAGGGCTCGGGGGAAATCGGGGCACATTATGGCACATGGTACATTATGGGGCCCATCAGGGCATTGGACATCGGGGCACATCAGGGCACGGAGCACCTCAGGACACAGGGCAAATCAGGCCACATGGCACATCAGTGCACATGGCACATCAGGGCACATTGCACATTAAGGGGGACGGGGCACATGGCACATAGCACATGAGGGCATGGGGCACATGGCACATCAGGGCACATTATGGGACACATCAGGTCACATTATGGGGCATATAGCACATCAGGGCCCATGGCACATCAGGGCATGGGGCACATCAGGCCACATGGCACATGAGGGCATGGGGCACATCAGGCCACATAGCACACCAGGACACAGGGCACATTGCACATAGCACATCTGGGCATGGAACCTATCAGGGCATGGGGCACATCAGGGCACATTATGGCATATGGCACATAAGGGCACATGGCACATTATGAGGCACATCAAGGCTCTGGGCAAATCTGGGCACATTATGGCACATTATGGGGCCCATCAGGGCATAGGACATGGGGGCACATCAGGGCACGGGGCACCTCAGGGCACGGAGCACATCCGGCCACATGGCACATTAGTGCACATGGACCATCAGGGCACATGGACCATCAGGGCACATGGCACACCAGGGCACGGGGCACATGGCACATAGCACATGAGGGCATGGGGCACATGGCACATCGGGGCACATTATGGCACATCAGGGCACATTATGGCACATGGCACATTATGGGGCACATTATGGGGCACATAGCACATCAGGGCACATGGCACATAAGGGCACGGGGCACATCAGGGCATGGGGCACATCAGGCCACATGGCATATGAGGGCATGGGGCACATCAGGCCACGTAGCACATCAGGGCACGGGGCACATAGCACATCAGGGCATGGGGCACATAGCACATCAGGGCATGGGGCACATCGGGGAACATCAGGGCTCGGGGCACATCAGGGCACATTATGGCACATGGCACATCAGGGCACATGGCACATTATGGGGCACATCAGGGCTCGGGGCAAATCGGGGCACATTATGGCACATGGCACATTATGGGGCCCATCAGGGCATAGGACATCGGGGTACATCAGGGCACGGGGCACATCAGGGCACGGGGCACCTCAGGGCACAAGGCACATCCGGCCACATGGCACATCAGTGCACATGGACTATCAGGGCACATAGCACATAGCACATGAGGGCATGGGACACATGGCACTTTGGGGCACATTATGGCACATCAGGGCACATTATGGGGCACATCAGGGCACATTATGGGGCACATAGCACATCAGGGCACATGGCACATAAGGGCACGGGACCCTTTGATAGTTATGGCCAATAGGGAAGTAATGGAGCGGGCAGGAAGCTGGGCAGGGAACCTGGTGAGACCCGCCGTCTCTTCTTTCTGAAAGGAGAAATGGGGGGCAAGCGGGGGAAACCTCTGATAGCCCGCAGCTCGCCTTTCTCCCATCACAGCGCCGCCGAGTTCTTTGCTGGACTGAGCAGGGAAAAGAGCCCAAAAGTCACACTACACTGATGGGGGGGGGGGGGGGCTTGACAGCACCTTGATGGTGTCACCCCACTAGCGGCCCGCACCCGATAGTGATGCAACTGTGCTAAATGTAATATCTGATCCCTGATTCCGGGGGGCACTTGACCCCCCTTGCCCCTACCTGTGGACGCTCATGAAAGGAGGGTTAGGGGCGGTACAAGCAGGGGGTTAGCCCTCACCTAAACAAAGAATTGCAGGCACTCAGGGCTGTACCCATCCATGGTCATGATGCTTTGCTTCACAGCCATGGCAAAAATAAAGAGGCTTGTTACATGCAAAACCACTGTTGAACACAACCTATTCAAGTTAATGAGACTGAGCTGCAAGCTTCCTGCAACTGCATACAATGCATGCAGCTGTAGTGAGGTGTTTGGCATTTTGATGCCCCTTACACACGATCCGAAATTCGGTGAGCAAAAGACAGATGAGAGTTTTTGGTTGGAAAATGCGGCCATGTATATGCTCCATTGGACGACTTTTGCTGGCCGAATTCCCGCCAGCAAAAGATTGAGAGCAGGTTCTCAAATTTTCGGTCGGAAAAAATTCCTACGCATGCTCGGAAACAATTTGACGCATGCTCAGAAGAACTGAACTTAATTTTCTCTGCTCGTCGTAGTGTTGTACTTCACCGCGTTTCTGACGGTCGAAAGTTCAGCAAACTTTTGTGTGACCGTGTGTATGCAAGCCAAGCTTGAGCGGAATTCCGTCAGAAAAACCATCCAAGATATTTCCGACGGAAAATCCGCTTGTGTGTAAGCGGCATGAGGGTTAAAGCAGATAAAGAGGAGGCGACATATTGCCTTCTCACCACCTGAGCATAGCATAGCAACACAAAGGACTAAACCCTAATCGATTAGATGTTAGAACAGAAAAACGCAAAGTAAATATATCACTGAAGGAGAAGCATATACTGTAGTATAATTAACTTTTTCCAGAAGCTGCACTTCTTCCATCCACAGTTTTTTTGATCTAATAGTAAAAAAAAAGACAGCTCAAGATTGACATCTAACCTGCTATGCATAGTATATCCAAGCTCACCAAATGGCTGTTTTTTTTTTTGTAACAAGCTGGCTTTGGTTGCATCAAGGTAATGAATTATGTAACCATAAGACAGCTCAGTACATGTTCTATGCTATTGTGTTCTATGTAATTTTGCACGAAAATCCTTTCAGTAGCATGGATAAAATGTTCTTTATCTGAGGCTGGAAAGAGAAGAAGGTTTGCAAAACAAGCATGACAAATCTCTGTCATTTGTCATGCTTGAGAAAGGAGCATGGCTACCACAACACACGTATCGCGCATGCTCAGGAAACACGCTGCATTCCGGTGATGTCATCTCTCCATGCTGCCTAGTATCTGCACCCAAAGTCTCGTTCCTCATCCTCTATCAGGGCTGGGCTCAGCCCTTCCTTCTCAGGGCTGGCTGCTCAGCTGTCGGCTAATTGCCAGCTCCCATCTCGCCACAGTTACTCAGCTGTTGATGATATCCTGCTCGTCAGTCCTGCCTACTTAATCCATTCAGCCCAGTGGATCTCTGCCTTCGCCTTGGTCAATATCACAGAAACTATCTCCTGCGATCCTGTTCAAGACTTGCTTTGCTGACATCACTTTTGGCTCCAGATCCTGCTTGCTGTTCCACTACATTGATCCCTGACTTCTGGCTTTGCTGACTATCCATTCCGGTTACTGAACTTTGGTTATGTTTTAACTATGTTTTTTCATATTCTTTTTATTATTAACTGCTTCCCGACCGCCGCACGACAATGTACGTCGGCAGAATGGCACGGACAGGCATAAGGGAGTACAGGTACGTCCCTTTGAATATGCCGCCATGCCATTGCGTGCGCGCCACCGGCGGCACGCCCCGGTAGGGACCCGCAGACTCGATCGCCGCGGTGATACTAGCGATCGCCTCATGGGGAGGACGAACGGGGAGATGCGGAAGTAAACAGCATCTCCCTGTTCTGCCTAGCAACAAGTGACACTGATCTCTGCTCCCTGTGATTGGAGCAGTGATCAGTAACACACAGCCACGCCCCCCACAGTTAGTAACACGCCCTTAGGACACACTTAACCACTACACTGCCACCCCCTGGTTAACCCCTTCACTACCAGTGTCACTTACACAGGAATCAGTGCATTTGTATAGCACTGATTGACATCCTTTTTTTCCCACAAATAGAGCTTTCTTTTGGTGGTATTTGAACCCCCCTGGCGGTTTTTATTTTTTGCACTATAAACAAAAAAAGAGCGACAATTTTGAAAAAAAAGCATTCTTTTTTTACTTTTTTCTATAATAAATATCCCCCAAAAATGTATAAAAAAACATATTTTTTTCCTCAGTTTAGGCCGATACGTATTCTTCTACATATTTTTGGTAAAATAAATCACAATAAGCAATTATTGATTGGTTTGCGCAAAAGGTATAGCGTTTACAAAATAGGGGATAGTTTTATGGCATTTTTATTAATAATAATTTTTTTTACTAGTAATGGTGGCGATTTTTATCATGGCTTTATGGTGGACACATCGAACATTTTTGACACATTTTTGGGACCATTGTCATTTATACAGCAATCAGTGCTATACAAATGCACTGATTCTTGTGTAAATGACACTGGCAGTGAAGGGGTTAACCAGTGGGTGGCAGTGTAGGGGTTAAGTGTGTCCTAGGGGCGTGTTTCTAACGGTGGGGGGCGTGGCTGTGTGTGACACATCCCTGTGATCAGAGCAGAGATCAGTGACACTGTCACTAGGCAAAACGGGGAGAGGCTTGTTTACATCTATCCCAACGGCAATCGAGACCACGGGACCCGCAATCCGACTCTAGAGGTCCCGACCGGCGTGCGCATGCGGCAAATTTAAAGGGATGTACCTGTACGCCCATTTGCCTGTCCATGCCATTCTGCCGACCTACATCTGTGTGCGCCGGTCGGGAAGTGGTTAAAGAAGATGAGAACTGTGCGCTGCATTTCGAGATTTCATAATTTGCCACGTCACAAATGTTAATTCTCCATTACTAACGCTAGTTTACAAAACCGACCGCTTCTGGCTTGTCCTTGCTTCCGAGCATGCGTGATTGTACTTTGGACTTTTGTCCGACGGACTTATGTACACGCGCTTGGAAAATCCGACAACAGACATTTGTCCTCAGAAATTTTTAAAACATGCTATCCAACATTTGTCCACGGAAAGTTGGCCAACAATTGTTTGATATGGAGCATACACGGTCGGATTTTCCGCCAAAGCCGTCATCACACATTTCCCCTCTGAAAATTTGAATCGTGTATGAGGCTTGAGTCACTGACAATGCTGCTGCCCAAGGGTGGCTATGATGATCCTCTATAGACACAGTACAGTTAGTGAGTATAACCACACTAAGATAGGAAGCATGTTAGTGGCTCAATCACCAGGTGAAAAAAAAAATATTGTAGCCACAACATCCAAGGACTGGCAAGCTGTTTTGTTTTGGGGGTTAAATACATTTTAAATCACCATTATGACAGCCAGCAATAAATATTTATATTAAAATCTCTTTCAGTTATTAGACTTTTACCATAAATAATGGAAAGAAGCATCATCCCATGGATGCCTTGCAGGCTGTTTTCTCAAGTCAGCTAGAAACTCTGACCCTGTCATCTTTTGCTGCGTCCACAGAGTCTTTTCCAGGTACAGTATTATCAAATTGTTCCTCCTTGGTCTCGTAAATGCTTTCATTTGAAAGGCTCCTTCTTTCGGAATTGTAGTAAAACCATAAATCACTGTGCAATTCATGCTGACAGTTATTTATAACATAGCTCTGTTCTTCCAGTCTTTTCAAAGTTCATGTACAAAAAAATTACCAGAAACTTATTATATGATCTCTCAGTATAAATTTTACAGTAGATATTCCTTAGAGATCACGACATCTCCATAAATCTGCATGTAAAATACAAGTCTGCCTGGAATGCTATAATAAGGAAATGATTAACTACATGAAGGGGATTCTTATAATAAAGTATGCAAAGAAACAAAACAGCAGTATTCAGTAGTTTAATTATTTAAGTGTATTTAAACCCAAACACACACATACTAGATATGTTGTTCATGTGTGCCTGGAATGACAAAAAGTTAAATTTTTTTTTAAATTTAAGTGTATTTAAAAAGAAAACAAACCCAAACACACACATACTAGATATGTTGTTCATGTGTGCCTGGAATGACAAAAAGTTAAATTTTTTTTTAATATGGTACATACAGGATGGACCTCTTAGTGGTCCTCTTGGTAAAAAGAAAACATTTACAGCTGTATAGTACAGACTGTAAGACAGTAGACAACACCAATTTTTATTGCCTAACACTTTGTTTTTAATTTATGTTGCATGTATGTTTTTGTGTTGTTCATCCTTGGAAGGTGGTAGATTTCCACTTACAAGTAGGGATGGGCCCGGTGCTCGATGCGAACCCATGTTCGCATCGAGCACCGGGTGTTCGCTCGCTCGGCGAGCCCAGAACTATTTTGGCCGCTCGCATCACATTCGTGTGATGCGAGCGGCCCCGCAATGCATTGCGGCCGGCGCGGCCGGCGCAGTGCATTGCTGGCTGATGATTGGCCAAGCATGCACTGTGACCCCGCATGCTTGGCCAATCACAGCGCCAGAAACTCGGAGAGCCATAATTGGCTACAGGCAGGACGCCTGTAGCCAATTACAGCTCAGGGGCTTTAGTACACGCCCCCTCATTTAAAAGGCCGCCACGCCGTCGGCGCCGGTCACATGAGTTCCGGCTTTAGGAGAGAGCAGGCTGATTCTGTGTCACTCTTTGCTAGATTCATTTAGAAAGATTTGCTCTACTTTGCTAAACCATTGCTACCTGTCATTGATCGTCCATTGCTGCTGCTGGTTAGTGTGTTTTTAGCTGCTGCTGGGGGTTAGTCTGGTGCGTGTCTTACTGTTAGTACAGTATTTCAGTAGTACCAACCGCAGTGCTGTTAGTACAGCACTGCACCCCAAAAGCACCCATAGGACTTGTAGTGTGTTAGTGGCAGGCACTGGCAGAAAACAGAGCTCCTATATTTTCTTCCCAGAAGCACCCATAGGACTTGTAGTGTGTTAGTGGCAGGCACTGGCAGCAAACAGAGCTCCTATATTTTCTTCCCAGAAGCACCCATAGGACTTGTAGTGTGTTAGTCCCATCACACAGAGCTCCTATATTTTCTTCCCAGAAGCACCTATAGGACTTGTAGTGTGTTAGTCCCATCACACAGAGCTATATTTTCTTCCCAGAAGCACCTATAGGACTTGTAGTGTGTTAGTCCCATCACACAGAGCTCCTATATTTTCTTCCCAGAAGCACCTATAGGACTTGTAGTGTGTTAGTCCCATCACACAGAGCTATATTTTTTCCCAGAAGCACCTATAGGACTTGTAGTGTGTTAGTCCCATCACACAGAGCTCCTATATTTTCTTCCCAGAAGCACCTATAGGACTTGTAGTGTGTTAGTCCCATCACACAGAGCTATATTTTCTTCCCAGAAGCACCTATAGGACTTGTAGTGTGTTAGTCCCATCACACAGAGCTCCTATATTTTGTTCCCAGAAGCACCTATAGGACATGTAGTGTGTTAGTCCCATCACACAGAGCTCCTATATTTTCTTCCCAGAAGCACCTATAGGACTTGTAGTGTGTTAGTCCCATCACACAGAGCTCCTATATTTTCTTCCCAGAAGCACCTATAGGACTTGTAGTGTGTTAGTCCCATCACACAGAGCTCCTATATTTTCTTCCCAGAAGCACCTATAGGACTTGTAGTGTGTTAGTCCCATCACACAGAGCTCCTATATTTTCTTCCCAGAAGCACCTATAGGACTTGTAGTGTGTTAGTCCCATCACACAGAGCTATATTTTTCTTCCCAGAAGCACCTATAGGACTTGTAGTGTGTTAGTCCCATCACACAGAGCTCCTATATTTTCTTCCCAGAAGCACCTATAGGACTTGTAGTGTGTTAGTCCCATCACACAGAGCTATATTTTCTTCCCAGAAGCACCTATAGGACTTGTAGTGTGTTAGTCCCATCACACAGAGCTCCAATATTTTCTTCCCAGAAGCACCTATAGGACTTGTAGTGTGTTAGTCCCATCACACAGAGCTCCTATATTTTCTTCCCAGAAGCACCTATAGGACTTGTAGTGTGTTAGTCCCATCACACAGAGCTCCTATATTTTCTTCCCAGAAGCACCTATAGGACTTGTAGTGTGTTAGTCCCATCACACAGAGCTCCTATATTTTCTTCCCATAAGCACCTATAGGACTTGTAGTGTGTTAGTCCCATCACACAGAGCTATATTTTCTTCCCAGAAGCACCTATAGGACTTGTAGTGTGTTAGTCCCATCACACAGAGCTCCTATATTTTCTTCCCAGAAGCACCTATAGGACTTGTAGTGTGTTAGTCCCATCACACAGAGCTATTTTTTCTTCCCAGAAGCACCTATAGGGCTTGTAGTGTGTTAGTCCCATCACACAGAGCTCCTATATTTTCTTCCCAGAAGCACCTATAGGACTTGTAGTGTGTTAGTCCCATCACACAGAGCTCCTATATTTTCTTCCCAGAAGCACCTATAGGACTTGTAGTGTGTTAGTCCCATCACACAGAGCTCCTATATTTTCTTCCCAGAAGCACCTATAGGACTTGTAGTGTGTTAGTCCCATCACACAGAGCTATATTTTTTCTTCCCAGAAGCACCTATAGGACTTGTAGTGTGTTAGTCCCATCACACAGAGCTCCTATATTTTCTTCCCAGAAGCACCCATAGGACTTGTAGTGTGTTAGTCCCATCACACAGAGCTCCTATATTTTCTTCCCAGAAGCACATATAGGACTTGTAGTGTGTTAGTCCCATCACACAGAGCTATATTTTCTTCCCAGAAGCACCTATAGGACTTGTAGTGTGTTAGTCCCATCACACAGAGCTCCTATATTTTCTTCCCAGAAGCACCTATAGGACTTGTAGTGTGTTAGTCCCATCACACAGAGCTCCTATATTTTCTTCCCAGAAGCACCTATAGGACTTGTAGTGTGTTAGTCCCATCACACAGAACTCCTATATATTCTTCCCAGAAGCACCTATAGGACTTGTAGTGTGTTAGTCCCATCACACAGAGCTCCAATGTTTTCTTCCCAGAAGCACCTATAGGACTTGTAGTGTGTTAGTCCCATCACACAGAGCTATATTTTCTTCCCAGAAGCACCTATAGGACTTGTAGTGTGTTAGTCCCATCACACAGAGCTCCTATATTTTCTTCCCAGAAGCACCTATAGGACTTGTAGTGTGTTAGTCCCATCACACAGAGCTCCTATATTTTCTTCCCAGAAGCACCTTTAGGACTTGTAGTGTGTTAGTCCCATCACACAGAGCTATATTTTCTTCCCAGAAGCACCTATAGGACTTGTAGTGTGTTAGTCCCATCACACAGAGCTCCTATATTTTCTTCCCAGAAGCACCTATAGGACTTGTAGTGTGTTAGTCCCATCACACAGAGCTCCTATATTTTCTTCCCAGAAGCACCCATAGGACTTGTAGTGTGTTAGTCCCATCACACAGAGCTCCTATATTTTCTTCCCAGAAGCACCTATAGGACTTGTAGTGTGTTAGTCCCATCACACAGAGCTCCTATATTTTCTTCCCAGAAGCACCTATAGGACTTGTAGTGTGTTAGTCCCATCACACAGAGCTCCTATATTTTCTTCCCAGAAGCACCTATAGGACTTGTAGTGTGTTAGTCCCATCACACAGAGCTCCTATATTTTCTTCCCAGAAGCACCTATAGGACTTGTAGTGTGTTAGTCCCATCACACAGAGCTCCTATATTTTCTTCCCAGAAGCACCTATAGGACTTGTAGTGTGTTAGTCCCATCACACAGAGCTCCTATATTTTCTTCCCAGAAGCACCTATAGGACTTGTAGTGTGTTAGTCCCATCACACAGAGCTCCTATATTTTCTTCCCAGAAGCACCTATAGGACTTGTAGTGTGTTAGTCCCATCACACAGAGCTCCTATATTTTCTTCCCAGAAGCACATATAGGACTTGTAGTGTGTTAGTCCCATCACACAGAGCTCCTATATTTCTTTCCCAGAAGCACCCATAGGACTTGTAGTGTGTTAGTCCCATCACACAGAGCTCCTATATTTTTCTTCCCAGAAGCACCTATAGGACTTGTAGTGTGTTAGTCCCATCACACAGAGCTCCTATATTTTCTTCCCAGAAGCACCTATAGGACTTGTAGTGTGTTAGTCCCATCACACAGAACTCCTATATATTCTTCCCAGAAGCACCTATAGGACTTGTAGTGTGTTAGTCCCATCACACAGAGCTCCAATGTTTTCTTCCCAGAAGCACCTATAGGACTTGTAGTGTGTTAGTCCCATCACACAGAGCTCCTATATTTTCTTCCCAGAAGCACCTATAGGACTTGTAGTGTGTTAGTCCCATCACACAGAGCTCCTATATTTTCTTCCCAGAAGCACCCATAGGACTTGTAGTGTGTTAGTCCCATCACACAGAGCTCCTATATTTTCTTCCCAGAAGCACCTTTAGGACTTGTAGTGTGTTAGTCCCATCACACAGAGCTCCTATATTTTCTTCCCAGAAGCACCTATAGGACTTGTAGTGTGTTAGTCCCATCACACAGAGCTCCTATATTTTCTTCCCAGAAGCACCCATAGGACTTGTAGTGTGTTAGTCCCATCACACAGAGCTCCTATATTTTTTCCCAGAAGCACCCATAGGACTTGTAGTGTGTTAGTCCCATCACACAGAGCTCCTATATTTTCTTCCCAGAAGCACCTATAGGACTTGTAGTGTGTTAGTCCAATCACACAGAGCTATATTTTTTTCCCAGAAGCACCTATAGGACTTGTAGTGTGTTAGACCCAACACACAGAGCTCCTATATTTTCTTCCCAGAAGCACCCATAGGACTTGTAGTGTTGTAGTCCCTTCACACAGAGCTCCTATATTTTCTTTCCCAGAATCACCTATAGGACTTGTAGTGAGTTAGGCCCATCACACAGAGCTCCTATATTTTCTCCTCCCAGAAGCACCTATAGGACTTGTAGTGTGTTAGTCCCATCACACAGAGCTCCTATATTTTCTTCCCAGAAGCACCTATAGGACTTGTAGTGTGTTAGTCCCATCACACAGAGCTTCTATATTTTCTTCCCAGAAGCACCAATAGGACTTGTAGTGTGTTAGTCCCATCACACAGAGCGCCTATATTTTCTTCTAAGAAGCACCCACAGGACTTGTAGTGTGTTAGTGGCATCACACAGAGCTCCTATATTTTCTTCCCAGAAGCACCCATAGGACTTGTAGTGTGTTAGTCCCATCACACAGAGCTCCTATATTTTCTTCCCAGAAGCACCTATAGGACTTGTAGTGTGTTAGTCCCATCACACAGAGCTCCTATATTTTCTTCCCAGAAGCACCCATAGGACTTGTAGTGTGTTAGTCCCATCACACAGAGCTCCTATATTTTCTTCCCAGAAGCACCTATAGGACTTGTAGTGTGTTAGTCCCATCACACAGAGCTCCTATATTTTCTTCCCAGAAGCACCTATAGGACTTGTAGTGTGTTAGTCCCATCACACAGAGCTCCTATATTTTCTTCCCAGAAGCACCCATAGGACTTGTAGTGTGTTAGTCACATCACACAGAGTTCCTATATTTTCTTAGCAGAAGCACCCATAGGACTTGTAGTGTGTTAGTGCCATCACACAGAGCTCCTATATTTTCTTCCCAGAAGCACCCATAGGACTTGTAGTGTGTTAGTCCCATCACACAGAGCTCCTATATTTTCTTCCCAGAAGCACCCATAGGACTTGTAGTGTGTTAGTGGCATCACACAGAGCTCCTATATTTTTCTTTGCAGAAGCACCCATAGGACTTCTAGTGTGTTAGTGGCATCACACAGAGCTCCTATATTTTCTTCCCAGAAGCACCCATAGGACTTGTAGTGTGTTAGTCCCATCACACAGAGCTCCTATATTTTCTTCCCAGAAGCACCTATAGGACTTGTAGTGTGTTAGTCCCATCACACAGAGCTCCTATATTTTCTTCCCAGAAGCACCTATAGGACTTGTAGTGTGTTAGTCCCATCACACAGAGCTCCTATATTTTTTCTTTCCCAGAAGCACCCATAGGACTTGTAGTGTGTTAGTCCCATCACACAGAGCTCCTATATTTTCTTCCCAGAAGCACCTATAGGACTTGTAGTGTGTTAGTCCCATCACACAGAGCTCCTATATTTTCTTCCCAGAAGCACCCATAGGACTTGTAGTGTGTTAGTCCCATCACACAGAGCTCCTATATTTTCTTCCCAGAAGCACCTATAGGACTTGTAGTGTGTTAGTCCCATCACACAGAGCTCCTATATTTTCTTCCCAGAAGCACCTATAGGACTTGTAGTGTGTTAGTCCCATCACACAGAGCTCCTATATTTTCTTCCAGAAGCACCCATAGGACTTGTAGTGTGTTAGTCCCATCACACAGAGCTCCTATATTTTCTTCCCAGAAGCACCCATAGGACTTGTAGTGTGTTAGTCCCATCACACAGAGCTCCTATATTTTCTTCTCAGAAGCACCCATAGGACTTCTAGTGTGTTAGTCCCATCACACAGAGCTCCTATATTTTTTCTTTGCAGAAGCACCCATAGGACTTCTAGTGTGTTAGTGGCATCACACAGAGCTCCTATATTTTCTTCTCAGCAGCACCCACAGGACTTCTAGTGTGTTAGTGGCATCACACAGAGCTCCTATATTTTCTTTGCAGAAGCACCCATAGGACTTCTAGTGTGTTAGTGGCATCACACAGAGCTCCTATATTTTCTTCCCAGAAGCACCCATAGGACTTGTAGTGTGTTAGTGGCATCACACAGAGCTCCTATATTTTCTTTGCAGAAGCACCCATAGGACTTCTAGTGTGTTAGTGGCCCATCACACAGAGCTCCTATATTTTCTTTGCAGAAGCACCCATAGGACTTCTAGTGTGTTAGTGGCATCACACAGAGCTCCTATATTTTCTTCTCAGCAGCACCCACAGGACTTCTAGTGTGTTAGTGGCATCACACAGAGCTCCTATATTTTCTTTGCAGAAGCACCCATAGGACTTCTAGTGTGTTAGTGGCATCACACAGAGCTCCTATATTTTCTTCTCAGCAGCACCCACAGGACTTCTAGTGTGTTAGTGGCATCACACAGAGCTCCTATATTTTCTTTGCAGAAGCACCCATAGGACTTCTAGTGTGTTAGTGGCATCACACAGAGCTCCTATATTTTCTTCTCAGCAGCACCCACAGGACTTCTAGTGTGTTAGTGGCATCACACAGAGCTCCTATATTTTCTTTGCAGAAGCACCCATAGGACTTCTAGTGTGTTAGTGGCATCACACAGAGCTCCTATATTTTCTTCTCAGCAGCACCCACAGGACTTCTAG
Organism: Lithobates sylvaticus; assembly: GCA_028564925.1. NCBI lineage: Eukaryota > Metazoa > Chordata > Amphibia > Anura > Ranidae > Lithobates > Lithobates sylvaticus. Next base: position 160,847,215 of record CM053027.1, on the reverse strand, counting down.
TGTGTTAGTGGCATCACACAGAGCTCCTATATTTTCTTTGCAGAAGCACCCATAGGACTTCTAGTGTGTTAGTGGCATCACACAGAGCTCCTATATTTTCTTCTCAGCAGCACCCACAGGACTTCTAGTGTGTTAGTGGCATCACACAGAGCTCCTATATTTTCTTTGCAGAAGCACCCATAGGACTTCTAGTGTGTTAGTGGCATCACACAGAGCTCCTATATTTTCTTTGCAGCAGCACCCACAGGACTTCTAGTGTGTTAGTGGCATCACACAGAGCTCCTATATTTTCTTTGCAGAAGCACCCATAGGACTTCTAGTGTGTTAGTGGCATCACACAGAGCTCCTATATTTTCTTCTCAGCAGCACCCACAGGACTTCTAGTGTGTTAGTGGCATCACACAGAGCTCCTATATTTTCTTTGCAGAAGCACCCATAGGACTTCTAGTGTGTTAGTGGCATCACACAGAGCTCCTATATTTTCTTCTCAGCAGCACCCACAGGACTACCGACTACAATGGCTGGAAGACCGCCAAGGGGAGGCAGAGCGTGCAGAGCCAAGAACACAGGGCAGGCAGGCTCTGTTTCTAGTGGACGTGGCCGTGGCCGTGGACGTGGTCGTGCATCGTCATCAGCACGTGGCCATGGGACACGCGCGTCTTTGTTTTCGGCAGCTGGACATGTGGAGCCGCATCATGCTGAAGGCTTGGTAGAATGGATGACCAAGCCCTCCTCATCCTCCTCATCCTCTCTCACCCCAGGCTCAGGGTACTGGCAGAGCAGCTGCCAACGCGTACTCAATGGCATCATCAGCCACCCCTTCCCTAGACCCACCATGTCCTCCTGAGGAGTCCCCCGAACTCTTTGAGCACAGTGTTGGGTACATGCTCCAGGAGGATGCCCAACGATTCGAAGGCTCGGATGATGATACCCAGCTTGAGGAAGTCAGTAGTGTGCGCGCAGAGAGAGGGGATGCTGAAGGACAGCAATCTGGCAGTACTGTTCCACCAGCTGCAGCTTACTGCCAGGTTTGCTCTAGTGGTGAAGAGGGAGGGGATGATGAGGTCACTGACGCCACGTGGGTGCCTGGAGGGAGAGAGGAGGAGGAGGAGGAGGAGGAGGATGCGGCGTCACATGTCCAACGAGGCAGGATGCCCCCTGGAGGCCAGCTAGAGGCCAGCACAGCAACTGTACAACACCGCAGAGCTCCGCCTGTGCAGGGCGCTGCCTCTGCACGTTATCAGAAAAGTTCTTTGGTGTGGGCCTTTTTTGAGACGAGTGCATCAGATCGCACCACTGCTATTTGCAATATTTGTCTCAAGCGTATCTCGCGTGGCCAAAACATCAGCCGCTTGGGCACCACAAGCATGACAGACATATGTCGACCTGCCATGCAGCTCGTTGGCAGGCACACATAAAAGACCCACACCAAAGAACTAAGCGGACCTCTCCTTGCTCCTCATCAGCTGGGATCTCCATCCCCACTACATCTTCAGTCCTCTCTGAAAGCTGCTGTGAGAGGACTGAAGGTGTAGAATTAGGTGTGTCACAACCAAGTACTTGCAGTACACCGACGTCCGATTGTAGCAGGCAAATTTCCCTGCCCCAGCTGCTGGACCGTCGAAAGAAGTACACTCCCAGCCATCCACATGCCCAGCGGTTGAATGCTAGCTTGGCTAAATTGCTAGCACTTCAACTGCTGCCTTTTCAGTTGGTAGACTCGGCCCCCTTCCGTGAGTTTGTTCAATGTGCGGTTCCTCAGTGGCAGGTTCCCAAACGCCACTTTTTCTCACGGAAGGCGATTCCGTCTCTCTACCGGCATGTGGAAGGCAATGTCCATGCCTCGCTGGACAGGGCGGTCAGCGGTAAGGTGCATATTACCGCTGACTCATGGTCCAGCAGGCATGGACAGGGACGTTACCTTTCTTTCACGGCCCATTGGGTCACTCTATTGGCAGCTGGGAGGGATGCAGGACAAGGTGCAGTAGTGTTGGAGGTTGTTCCGCCACCACGCCTCCAAAACGCTACTACTGCTACTGGTTGTGACACACCTCTCTCCTCCACCCCCTCCTCTTCTTCTTCCTCCAGTGCTCTGTCCTCGGAACCAGCGGTGCTCCGTAGGCGTACAAGGGGCTACGCAAGTACGCAGGCAAAAAGATGCCATGCCGTGCTTGCGCTGGTGTGTTTGGGGGACAGGAGCCACACTGGGCCAGAGGTTCTGGCAGCTCTGCAGGGGCAGGCCGAGAGGTGGTTGACGCCACGTCAGCTTAAGCCAGGAATGGTCGTTTCTGACAATGGCACCAACCTCCTCTCCGCCCTGCGACAGGGGCAGCTCACCCATGTGCCCTGTATGGCTCACGTCCTCAACCTGGTGGTGCAGCGGTTCTTGGGCAGGTTCCCAGGCTTACAGGATGTCCTGAGGCAGGCCAGGAAAGTCTGTGTGCATTTCCGCCGATCTTATAATGCCAGTGCTCGGCTGACTGAGCTGCAAAAGGAGCTGAACCTGCCCAAGAACCGCCTAATATGTGACATGCCCACCAGGTGGAACTCAACGTTGGCCATGCTGCAGCGACTGCACACGCAGCAGAGGGCCATCAATGAGTACCTTTGCGACTACGGCACCAGGACAGGGTCAGGGGAGCTTGTTTTTTTTTCCCCACGTCAGTGGAGCATGATCAGGGATGCATGCACTGTCCTCTCACCATTTGAGGAGGCCACGAGGATGGTGAGCAGTGACAGTGCATGCATCAGTGACACTGTACCTCTTGTCCACCTGTTGGAGCATACGCTGCGTGGGATAATGGACAGGGCACTTGAGGCAGAACAGAGGCAGGAAGAGGAGGACTTCCTTGCCTCTCAAGGCCCCCTTTATCCGGACAGTGTTCCTTCTGTCCCACCCATCACACAGGAAGAGGATGAGGAGGAGGAGGAGGAGGAGGAGGATTGTGTGAGCATGGAGGTGGAGCCTGGCACTCAGCATCAGCAGCAGCAGCAGTCTTTTAGGGATGATGTACAGTCCCAACAAACCAGTGGACTTGTACGTGGCTGGGAGGAGGTGGCTGGCGATCATGTCATCCTCAGTGACCCAGAAGACTCCGGACCGAATGCCTCAGCTAACCTACGCTGCATGGCCTCCCTGATCCTGCAAAGCCTGCGGAAGGATCCTCGTGTTCTTCGGATCAAGGAGAGGGACCATTACTGGCTGGCCACTCTCCTTGATCCACGGTACAAGGGTAAGGTTGCGGACCTTATCTTGCCGTCGCAGAGGGAGCAGAGGATGAGACATCTCAGGGAGGCCTTGCAGAAAGGTCTGTGCAACGCGTTCCCAGAAACTGGGAGGTTACAAACTCCTGGTCCTGGGCGACGAGTTGCTGAGGCTTCGGTCAGTAGCAGAAGGAGCGGTGGGGAAGGTGGACGTCTGACCGATGCGTTCAGACAATTTTTTAGTCCGCAGCCCCAAGGTATGATCGGTTCCAGCAACCATCGCCAGCGTCTGATATACATGGTGCAGGAATACCTTGGGGCAAGGTCAGACTTGGACACCTTTCCCACCGAAAATCCTCTGGCTTACTGGGTCCTGAGGATGGATCACTGGCCAGAGCTTGCACAGTATGCAATTGAGCTACTGGCCTGTCCTGCCTCCAGCGTTCTTTCCGAACGCACATTCAGTGCTGCTGGAGGATTTGTCACCGATCATAGGGTGCGCCTGTCCACCGACTCGGTTGATCGACTGACCTTCATCAAAATGAATCAGTCTTGGATCACCACCAGCTACCAGGCACCTGAAGCGGATATAACGGAATAATTTATAATGTCACATCCCTTCAAGACTGCCTATGCTGATGCTGAGTGACTGTCCTCTTATGTTCACTGACTATCCTCTTCCTCCTCCTCAATGATCCATGCCACCACACCAGTGCCTAAGGCACAATTTTTCAGCCCCTGTATAACAGGGGCGTGTACTTACAATTTTTTTAAAAAAATGCTTCGCAACACGTGTGACTGCTGTGCTCCAAGTACAGTATCTGTGAGGGGTTGCAGTGTTGTGGCACCAGCACCAGTGCCTAAGGCACAATTTTTCAGCCCCTGTTTAACAGGGGCGTGTAATTACAATTTTTTAAAAAAAATGCTTCGCAACACGTGTGACTGCTGTGCTCCAAGTACAGTATCTGTGAGGGGTTGCAGTGTTGTGGGCACCAGCACCAGTGCCTAAGGCACAATTTTTCAGCCCCTGTTTAACAGGGGCGTGTAATTACAATTTTTTTAAAAAAATGCTTCGCAACACGTGTGACTGCTGTGCTCCAAGTACAGTATCTGTGAGGGGTTGCAGTGTTGTGGCACCAGCACCAGTGCCTAAGGCACAATTTTTCAGCCCCTGTTTAACAGGGGCGTGTAATTACAATTTTTTTTAAAAAAATGCTTCGCAACACGTGTGACTGCTGTGCTCCAAGTACAGTATCTGTGAGGGGTTGCAGTGTTGTGGCACCAGCACCAGTGCCTAAGGCACAATTTTTCAGCCCCTGTTTAACAGGGGCGTGTAATTACAATTTTTTAGGCAATGCTTTGCAACAGGTCTCATTGCTGTGCTAAGAGTACAGTATCTGTGAGGGGTTGCAGTTGTTGTGGCACCAGCACCAATGTCTAAGGCACAATTTTTCAGCCCCTGTTTAACAGGGGCGTGTAATTACAAATCTTGATCTAATAGTTCACAGCAGGGCCCATTCCTGCGCCCACCAAGAGTAACTATGAGGGCCTACAGTCTTGTGGCAACACCGTCCACCACCACCGCCAAAGGCCCAATTTTTCTGCCCTGTTCATCAGGTGCTTGCAATTACAAATCTTGATCTAATAACTCACAGCAGGGCCCATTCCTGCGCCCACCAAGAGTAACTGTGAGAGCTTACAGTCTTGTGGCAACACCGTCCACCACCCACCACCACCACCACCACCACCACCACCAAAGGCCCAATTTTTCTGCCCTGTTCATCAGGTGCATGCAATTACAAATCTTGATCTAATAACTCACAGCAGGGCCCATTCCTGCGCCCACCAAGAGTAACTGTGAGAGCTTACAGTCTTGTGGCAACACCGTCCACCACCACCACCACCACCACCACCAAAGGCCCAATTTTTCTGCCCGGTTCAACAGGTGCATGCAAGTACAAATCTTGATCTATTAACTCACAGCAGGGCCCATTCCTGTGCCCACCAGTCTTGTGGCTACACCAACATCTAATAGGGCAAATTTCTGCAGAGTATATACGCCAGGCCCCTACTTTCAAACATCCAACTTACAAACGACTCCTACTTGCAAATGGAAAGAGAAAACAGGAAGTGAGAGGAAATCTACCCCTAGGAAGGGAAATTCTATCCTGTTAGATTTAATTTGGGAAAAAGGTATCTCCTCTCTACTGATACTTTATCACCAATCCTTGTTTCAATTAAAACCCCACTTTTCCAAAAACATTTGTCATTGGGACGGAAAGTGAGGTGACATGTTCTGAACAGATGTGCAAAGACAGCAAATGTTACAGGGGTGATAACCCCTCCCTATGTTCTCCAAAAAGCTTAAAAATAGATTTTTTTGGGATGGAGCTACACTTCATAATGTACCTGTTCAGATTCTACTTAAGAACAAACCTACAGTCCGTGTCTTGTTTGCACCACCTATATACTGCTGTTCAGAGTATATAGGGTTGTAGGTATAGGGTTTTATTTTGGGTGCGGGGTCCCCCTTAATATCCATACAAGACCCAAAGGGGGGGGGGTGGGGGGGGGGGGGGGGGTGATGGGGTAGCCATGCCATTTTTCTCAAGGATTTTCAGCCATATGGCGGCCAGGACAAGACATGACATTAAAGCCGCAAGTGGTTTTAAATGGCTTCTTTTTTTCCTTTACAAATGTCATTTTGTGCAAGGACAGTTCTAAACACGGGAAACACATGCCACTTCACAGGCATACTTTAGACACCCCCCAGGTACCATATTTAAAGGAAAATTTCACTTTTTTTTTTTCACTTTATGCATCATTAAAATGACTGCTCCCGAAAAAAAACGTTAGTTTTTAAAAGTTCTTTTTGCATTGATATATGTCCCCTGGGGCAGGACCCGGGTCCCCAAACCTGTTTTATGACATTAACATGCATATTGGCCGTTGTAATTAGCACTTTTGATTTCGAACGTTCGCGTCCATTATAACGTATAGGGTTCGAAAATTCGCGCAAACTTTCGGTCCGTTCGAAGGTTCTGGTTCGAACCGAACCCGGGGGTGTTCGGCTCATCCCTAAAATTTGTCATTTCGGAAAAATTTGTTTGTTATGTTCCATTAGTTTAGATGCGGTATTCGTAAATTCGAAAATGAAAAAATTTGTAAATACGAAAATATGAAATCACCAACTAACTAATAATACCAATTAAATTATAGGCATTGGAATTTCCTTTCAAATTTGTCTGTTTATGAACGTAACGAATACAAATTTATGTGAAGTTACGAATTTTCCAAAATAACTAATGCTGCATCTAAATGAATGGAACGTTACAAATTATTAATAAAAAGTTATTATTATTATTATTTAGCAGTTTGTTACATTCCAGATTTAGATGCGGCATTCGTTATTTCGGCTAATTTGTAACTTTGGATAAAGTCATATTCGTTATGTTTATAAACAACCAAATTTAACCGCTTCAATACAGGGCTTTTAAACACCCTTCCTTACCAGAGCACTTTTTGCGATTCGGCACTGCGTCGCTTTAACTAACAATTGCGCGGTCGTGCGACGTTACACCCAAACAAAATTGACGTCCTTTTTTTCCCACAAATAGAGCTTTCTTTTGGTGGTATTTGATCGCCCCTGCGGTTTTTATTTTTTGCGCTATAAACAAAAGAAGAGCGACAATTTTGAAAAAAAAACACAATATTTTTTTACTTTTTGCTATAATAAATATCCCATTTTTTTTAAAAAAAAACAATTTTTTTCCTCAGTTTAGGCCGATACGTATTCTTCTACATATTTTTGGTAAAAAAAATCGCAATAAGCGTATATTGATCGGTTTGCGCAAAAGTTATAGCGTCTACAAAATAGGGGATAGATTTATTGAATTTATTATTTTTTTTTTTTTACTAGTAATGGCGGCGATTTGCGATTTTTTTTTCGTGACTGCGACATTGCGGCGGACACTTCGGACACTTTTGACACATTTTTGGAACCATTCACATTTACACAGCGATCGTTGCTATAAAATTGCAATGATTACTGTGTAAATGTGACTGTCAGGGAAGGGGTTAACACTAGAGGGCGCTGGAGGGGTTAATGTGTTCCCTAATAGACGTGATTCTAACTGTAGGGGGAGGGGACTTAAGGGGAGGAGACCGATCATGTGATCCTCTGTACTGGGATCACATGATCGGTCTCCTCCCCGCTGACAGGACGTGGAGCTGTGTGTTTACACACACAGCTCCACGGTCCCGCCCGGTCCCGTTGTTTTAACGGGCAATCGCGGGTGCCCGGCGGACATCGCGGCCGCCGGGCACTCGCACCGGGTCCCGAGCGATGCCGCGGGCGCGCGCGCGCGCGCCGCCGGCGGCGCGCGCGCGCCCCCCAGGCGGCCGGGAACCCGAGGACGTCATATGACGCCCACCCAGGATGGTAGATCCACCTTGTGGGCGTCATATGACTATGGGCGGGTATTGAAGTGGTTAAAAGGAAATTCCAATACCTATAATTTAATAGCTAGTAATAGTTATTATTATTTTGGATTTTTGGGTTTTCAAATTTTCAGATATTCGTATTTCTTGGGCTATTTTCAAATTTACGAATTCACAACTGGGTCGAATATTTCCGAGTTGACGAATTTGTCTAATTTCGTCAAAAAAATTATTTGAACCAAACGGACTGCCCATGTCTAAGTGGTATATCTAAAAATGTACATATTGTTTGTAGTAGAACATAATTACATTAAACACATTACATCTATTGTATACCTATCCATATTATATAGGGCAGATGAGTGTTACTCACAATTTAACAATGTATATGGAAAAAATTTGCAAGCTTTAACATAATACTCTGCTTAAAGGATACAAACATGGAAAATTCGGGGGGGGGGGGGTTGCAGAGGACCAGCAAGGGAACATGCACCACCAATGACCAAGCCAACAGTAAATTCACAATCCAAAGAATGTAAATTGTAGTATATGATAACTAATCTTTGTCCTTAAATTTCCACAAACTTACCAAGCTGGATCAAACCCTTATCTAGGATATAAACAAGGATGTGTAAATAAGACTAACCCCTCTAAATGGTACACTATGCACACTTATATTGCAGGGGCTGGCAACCCGTCGATTGTGATCTACCTGTTGACCTTAAGCAGGTGACATGTAGACCGTGAACAGGTCCATGCGCCGCCAACCCCCACCTTTTAGGTGCTGGTCCTTCTTCCCCCAGGCTCCTCCGCCATCGCGCTCATCCTCATGGCACAGCGGAGAGTGGGAGCTGGCCAAATTAACTTTTCAAGTTAGCTGGCACTGAGAGGCCCTAGCAACCAATAACCATCTTGTTTATATGAAAAGTCACTGCAGCAGCTCTTGCTCCTGCCCTCTGTCCAAAACTGTGCCTCCTTCCACTCTCTCATATGTACATGTGCAGGTAGGACACTGCTTATGCTTGTGTGGGGGTGATGTTAAAGGAAGCAGAGTACACTGCTCTGGGGGGAAGGGAGGCAGAGGATACTGCTATGGAGGGGGGGAGGGGGGCAGAGGATACTGTTATTGGGGGGGCAGAGGACAAAGCTATGAGGGGAGCGGGAAGGGGGGGCAGAGGACACAGCTATGAGGGGAGGGGGAAGGGGGGCAGAGGACACTGCTATTAGGGGGAGGGGCAGAGGTCACTGCTATGGGGGAGCAGAGGACACTGCTATGGCAAGGAAGGGGGGGAGCAGAGAACACTGCTATGGAGGGGCAGAGGACACTGCTATGGGCGTAGGGGGAAGGGGGATGCAGAGAACACTGCTATGGGGGGGACAGAGGACACTGCTATGGAGGGGGCAGAGGACACTGCTATGGGGAGGGAAGGGGTGGCAGAGGACACTGCTATGGGGAAGACGACACTGCTATGGGGGGAAGGGGGGCAGAGGACACTGCTATGAGGAAAGAGGGGAGGCAGAGGACACTACTGTAGAGGTTGATATTAAGGGGGGAAGAGGACACTACGGTGAGGGGAGGTGATGTGAAGGGGGCAGAAGACACTGCTATAAGCAGGGCCGGCGCCAGCATAAGGCTGCTTAGGCAGCCGCTTTAGGGCGCAATAGGGGTGGGGGGGGCAGTAAAATCTAAACCCCCAGCCACTTGCTAGGAATTCCGATTTTTTTAAATATGTGTCTTCCAACCATCCCCTTTATTTTCCTCCTGCATACAGGTGCTGAAAGAGGAAAACCCAGGAGATCGATTCCAGTAAATGCCCACCCAACAGAGCTCCTAAAAATATTGTAAAAATAATAAAAAATACAACTCTAAAAAATAATACAAATAAAAAATACTCCATCCACTGCCCTACTGACAAAGTATACTGTTACTGACACCAGCCTCTGCCCTACTGACTGACACTGTCCACTTATAAGGTGGGCTAAGTTTATATTTTTAACGTACCATTTGTTTTATTATATTTCTCTAAGTTTTTCTTACTATTTAGTTAGGCCTTGTTAGGTAATCTCTTTAAAGAAATGGAGCTGAACCCTTGTCATCTGTGACCTCTTTTATGTTGTTTTGCCTTTAATTTATATTTGAATTGGTTGTTTTAGAATGTATGGGTTTATGTATACTTTAAGGTGTTAGCCTACAAAATAACATGCTTATCTATCAGAGTATACATATGGTAATGTAGTAATGTATTCCCTACCCCTGAAGAAGCTGCTTGATGTGTTGGGTCCGCTGTTCCTGTGCCTACTACTCTGTGAACAGCACAACACACATATAGACAAACCTGGTTGAGCTGTAAATGCTTACTGCAGACAACTGTATATACACCCCCATGGCTCAAGGTGCATACACATCAGAAATGACCCAGCATCTGATTAAATAATAGCAAGAGGTATATTGTAATAGGGTAAACAAAGAAGTATATAAATAATATATGTATTGCAATGATTGAGCAATGGGAGTAATATGCTGCAGAAACAATGATTTTTATAAAGCACAACCCCCTCCTAAACCCTGTATCGGGCAACCCTAAGAGCCGGTGTCCTGTCGGATAGTGTCCCCGTCGGATACTGTCCGCTGTGTACTGCGCATGCGGATGACAACCAGATTCCGAAAATATCCGAAGATAATCGATAATTAACCACTTCACGCCCAAGGACGTCATATGACGTCTTTGATTTAATGGGAATATCTCAATGATGCCTGCAGCTACAGACATTATTCAGATATTCTTGACTTGACCTGGCGATTCTGTGCACCATAAGAATGATCATAGCGGCAATTCCACCACTTCCACCACTGATCGTTTTTATAGGCAATGGGAGGGGACGTCCCCCCCTCCTGCCACCATCCGGTGCTTCTCCGGGCTCTCCCGTGCCATCGTGGGCCCGGAGAAAGAATCGCCTGCCGCCGGATGACGAGCATAGAGATTTCCAGTGACCAGATGGTCACCAGTCGTTATGACGTCACGCCCGGTACCCAGTAGTAAAAATTTAAAGCGTTGCCTATGGAGATTTTTAAGTACCGAAGTTTGGCGCCATTCCATGATTGTGAGCAATTTTAAAGCGTGACATGTTAGGTATCTATTTACTCGCGTAACATCATCTTTCACATTATATAAAAAAATTGGGCTAACTTTACTCTTTTGTTATTTTTTAATTCACGAAACTGTGTTTTTTTTCCAAAAAAAGGCGTTTGAAAAATTATTGCGCAAATACCGTGTGAGATAAAAAGTTGCAATGACCGCCATTTTATTCCCTAGGGTGTCTGCTAAAAAACATATATAATGTTTGGGGGTTCTGAGTAATTTTCTAGCAAAAAAATTATGATTTTTACATGAAGGAGAGAAGTGCCAGAATAGGCCCTGTATGGAAGTGGTTAAAAATAACTATTAGATAGGCACCTGAACGACCACAACATACAAGGATATACAATCTAATACTGACATAAAAGCGCACACATAGGTTGGACTTGATGGACTTGTGTCTTTTTTCAACCTCACCAACTATGTAACTATATATATAGAATGTCAACTCAAATAGTGCAGCGCTAAATAATAATAATAAGCTTTAAAAAAACATAATATGCTATCCACTCAAAACATTAGTACAAATGTGAATAATATCAGAGTTTGTGCTACTTGTGCTTCACACAACAATCATAAGTGACCGCTGTAAGGATTTAGCTTGGTAGCAGGTTGTGCGTGACCCCCTGGATGAGTGACAGAATGGTGAAAAGGGTATAGCAAGACAGAAGGATCTTGGTGAAACAAAACTGTGGTTTATTTACAAAGTCTGTGTTTACAAAGTGCAGGTATCAAAACAGCAAAAATTCAACAAAATGGAAAATAAACTCTTGCCATCTTGGGCATCTAACTACAAACAGGAACCTAACTACTCATCCTAGAACAGCCTACCGCTGGCCAGACACCTGACATAATGAGTCAAAGTCCTTTTTACACAGAGAAGTTGCTCATCCCCCAGTCTGTCCTTACACAGAGATCTGGTTCCAGGGTGGCACATCCTCTCTAAGCAGCCTGGGAGTTTTGTAGATCCGAGAATACTCAACCTGCTACAGCTGAGCTTGATAACCTCTTATGCCCTGTACACACAATAGGATTTTCCGACAACAAAATCCATGTTTTTTTTTCAGACGGATGTTGGCTCAAACTTGTCTTGCATACACACAGTCACACAAAGTTGGTCAGAAACATGTACGACAAGCCGAGAAAAATGAAGTTCAATAGCCAGTGCTGCTTTTCTGCTTGATTCCGAGCATGCATGGAACTTTGTGCATTGGAATTGTGTACACACGATCGGAATTTAAGACAACGGATTTTGTTGTCGGAAAATTTGAGAACCAGATCTCAAATTTTATGTGACGGAAATTCCGATGGAAAATGTCCGATACGGGGCATTAGTGACCAAATAGTCTCACTACACAGCACAAAAGGAAAACAATTTGTATACAGCATGAATCTGGGACAAATATTTCTCCCATCCTGGACACAACCCATAGATTTTCCTGTCTTTCTGTCACACCGTATAAACCGGATAACCCATAAACAATACAATTTGTTTTCAATGTCAATGTGATTAAAAAAAAATCCAGCAAATGTGTGTTCTCTTGTGTACACAAATACTGGCCTGACGTCATCACACATAGCGACCACTGGCAGGAGAACTGGGACTTGTTGGGACTTCTATTTTAATAAAGAGTTTCATATGGGTTTACTGCACTATGAGATTTGGTTATTTTCTTTTCATTTCTTTACCCTATGAGCCATGTCTGGTAGGAAGCTCGGAACAACTTTTCCTTTGGTATATTGAGATAAATCCCGCAAGAGAGTATGGCCACTCATTGAGGGCCATGGATTTCCGGATACTTTGGGAAACCCTGGAAAGTTGAATATTTATCTACACAGCGTTGATTTTACAGTATTTGTGTTCACAAGAGAATACACATTTGCTGGACTTTTTTGATCACATTGAGATTTATCACAAATTGTATAGTGTATGGGTGATCACTGTGATTGTTTCCACGTCACTTACAGTATGTTTGTTGTGGGAAATACAAGTAGCACTAACTCTGTTATTATTCACATTTGTACTGTTTTGAGTGAAAAGTATATTATTTTTTTTAAAGTTTATTATTACTTAGCGCTGCTCTGTTTGAGTTGACATTATAGTTTCAAGTCGAATTCCAAAAAATAAAAAATTGTTGAAATCCCACTGGTCCTGGTTTCTTTGGTAGTCCTTGAAACCCTTCTTTTGGAATATGCTAGTATAGAGTGTTTCTATGTCAGTCACCACAAGCCATGCCCTAGGTGGTATAAGCATACCTTCAATTAACTGTAATAAGTGGATTGTATCTTTTGTGTATGAAGGTAAATTCACAATGTGAGGTCTAAGATGGACTATGCTTGTGATTTCCATTAGGCTTCCCACCTCAGAGGCTATAGGTCTGCCATGGGCAACATGGCAAGTTCTTGTGTATTTTTGGTAATGAATAAAGATTGGTACCTTCAAGCATTGTACTTTAAATTCCCAGGTGTGTTTGGGAATATTATTAGACCTATATGCAGCATTAATGATCTCTCCATCAAAATTCTCTAGAGTAGCTATGGAGATTGTTTTGCACCACTCTTTATTCTTTAGTATAAAGAACATTGTTTTGCACACTTCCCATAATCACTATGTTGCCCATCTTATTGAAGGACTTAATAACAATATTGTGATCAAGGTGCAGGTTTCTTAATGCCACTGATTGTTTGTGTGTGAAATTGTATTCACAAACACAGATTCCACTGCTTAGGAGGCAAGCTGTTCAATTGTGGCCACTGTCTGTTGGAAGAGAGCTGAAACACTTGGGTTAGCTCGTAATGAAGGACATTTTTATGACTTTTTCTTAAAATCAATATGCAGTCAAAGACTGTCAATGCCAGAGGGCACTTCAACTCAAACCTCAGTTTCTGTACCCTATGCATCACCCCCTTCTCCAATAATTCTACTAATGTCCTGAATGTTTTGAAATCTTGCCTTGTAAAGTCATGTCAATCATATTGTCATTTTTTTGCTGTTTGTGGTATGAAAGTTTAGCAAAAGGATGTAAGTCTTTAATGACTTCCAATTTGTTTTATTCTCATACAGGTAAAAGCTAAATCAGTGTCAAAAATTCCTTCTCTTTTTTAGATAGTATATTTGATAAATAAAACATTTCTAATTCATTCTGTCTTGTGTTTTTCAGGTGACAAAGTGTTCCTTTTTAAATATGTCCTTCTTTCAGTTAAATCATAGCTGGGGATCCCACTAGACAGATAAATCAACAATTTTTCACAGCATTCCAAGTTAAAAAAAAAAAAAGCATTACTTGCTTGTTAACAAAAAAAATACAGTCTTCCCCTTACATCATTCATGCCCCCCCACTGTGCACATCCTGGTGACTCTTTGGGGTTGATTTGCTAAAGGCACATAGATTGCGTACTTTGTAAAATGCAAATGCACTCTGCTAGATAATTTGCTCCAGAGCTTAGTAAATAAGCAGAAGCTCTGCTGACTTCCATAATCCAACCATGTGCAAGCAAAAATTCATTTTTTTTCCTTGCAAATGATTGGGAATTCTTTGCAAATTTAACCTGTACCGCATTTACTAAGCTCTGGAGCAACTGCTTTTGCACAGTGCAACTGCACTTTTCAAAGTACACAATCTATTTGCCTTGAATGATGTAAGGGGAAGACTGCATTTTTTTATTAACAAGCAAGTAATGCTTTTTTTTACTTGCAATGCTGTGAAAAACAAAATATACTTTCTATAGGTGCACATTCGTTCTTTGGGGCAAATAGCACATGGGGTTGATTTACTAAAACTGGAGAGCGCGAAACCTGGTACAGCTCTGCATAGAAACCAATCAGCTTAAAGGTTTGTTTGTCAAAGCTTAAGTGCCGGTTCACACTGAGGCAGCATGACTTGCAGCGTGACTGCCTCAGACGACCTGGACACGACAGCAGCGGCGACTTGCAAAACGACTTCTCTATAGAAGTCAATGCAAGTCACCTCAAGTCACCCCCAAAGTCGTACAGGAACCTTTTTCTAAGTCCATTGTACAGAATAGGACGCCACTTGTCAGGCGGCTAAGTCGCCTGACAAGTCGTCCCAGTGTGAACCGGCTCTAATTAAATAAGCTGAAGTTAGTAGCTGATTGCCTATCATGCACAGCTGCACCAGATTTTGCACTCACCAGTCTTAGTAAATTAATCCCATGTGTCTTGTTTTGGTCTGACTTCCAGTCAGGGGGGTCTATTTGGTTACTATTAGGGCACTTTCACACTGCCAGTGCCCGGGCGTCGGCGGTAAAGCGCCGCTATTTTTAGTGGCAATTTACCGTTGTTTTTGCATCGCTTTTTGGTCGCTAGCGGGGCACTTTTAACCCCCCACTAGCGACCGAAAAATGGTTAAAACCGCCGGCAAATCGGCACTTTGCTGGCAGTTCAGCAGCGCTTTGCCCATTGATTTCAATGGGAAGGGGCGCTTTAGGAGCGGTGTATTCACCGCTCCTACAGCGCTGCAAAGAAGCTGCTTGCAGGACTTTTTTTGACGTGCTGTCAGCTCCAGTGTAAAAGCACTCAGTCTTTCATACTGGGATTGCAGCTGAGGCTTTTTTCAGGTGCTTTACAGGCGCTATTTGTAGCGTTAAAGCGCCTGGAAAAACACCTCCAGTGTGAAAGGGGTCTTATTTACTGCACTTGAGAAAACTTAGTCTTGCTTTCCACCCATTGTTTATATACCTGCAAAATGTTTTAAAACTTCTTGTTGGTCACAATGTCAAAAAGATATTGAAGAGATGTATTAAAGAATATTAATAGCATACACATTTTATGCATAGAAAGCATTTATAAGGAATTACAGATGTTGATTTTGCAGAGGTCATAGATTGTGGGAGTGATACTTGCGAATGTGCTTTGCAATGGAAGTTAACTGGTAAGAGACCTAACAGATCTATTTATCTTAAATTATATTTAAAAGCAGATTGCTTTATCCTGTGGAGCTAGTCATGATACACGGCATATGTTTGATCACCAAAGATCAGCCAAACTCTTTGTGAATACCAGTTTTTGTACACTTGGATGAAATTTCATCAACAACTAATTTCTAAGGAAAAACACTCTTTATTGGGCCCCTTAACTTTACCAATCTGTGATGACATATGCACATTTTGGTAATTACCACCAAAGGAATATGAATAAGGCCTGGTTCACACCTATGCATTTTTTTGTGCATTTTCAGTTATGCAGAAACACAATACAGTAAATTTAACATGGTTTTTAGTTTTTATTCTGGTTTTTGGTTCCATAGACTTCAATGGTTTAACCACTTGCCGACCAGCAGCCGTCATTATACTGCGGCAGGTCGAATCGTTCCCGCAAATCGGCATACCGGTACGGCGGCCCCTTTAAGAGCTATAGCAGGCATGCGTGCGCCCACTGCATGGCGGGGGGAGCTGATGCGAGTGGCCAGTGGCCACGATGTCCTTAGGCCACCCGTGATCACTCCACAGAGAACCAGAATGGGAATCTGTCAATGTAAGCAAACAGGGAAGTACAGAGTGATCGTCTGTTCCTAGTGATCAGGAACAGCGATCTCTCTGTACTCCCAGTCAGTCCTTTCCCCCCACAGTTAGAAACACCTCCCTAGGGAACACAGTTAACATCTTTATCACCACTAGTGTTAACCCCTTCCCTGTCATTATCATTTATACAGTAATCAGTGCATTTTTATAGCACTGATTGTTGTATAAATGTCACTGGTCCTAAAAAAGTGACAAAGGTGTCTGATCTGTCTGCCGAAATGTTGCAGGCCCCCTAAAAATCGCTGATCACCGCCAATACTAGTAAAAAAAAAATAATAATAATAATAATAAAAATGCCATAAATCTATCCCCTATTTTGTAGACACTAAGGGGTGGATTTACTAAAGGCAAATAGGCTGTGCACTTTGTAAAGTACAGTTACACTCTGCAAGTGCAGTTGCTTCTGAGCTTAGTAAATGAGAAGAAGCTCTGCTGACTTCCATCATCCAATCATGTGCAAGCAAAAATACTGTTTTTTTTTCATTTTCCTTGCACATGATTGGGTTTTCTTTGCAAAGTGAAGGTTTGCCTCATTTACTAAGCTCTTGAGAAACTGCTCTTGCAGAATGCAACTGCACTTTGCGAAGTGTACAGTCTATTTGCCCTATAACTTTTGCGCAAACCAATCAATATACGCTTATTCCGATTTTGGGGGGGGGGGGAGATTTATTATAGAAAAAGGTAAAACACATTGTTTTTTTTTTTTTTTCAAAATTGGCGGTCTTTTTTTGTTTATAGTGCAAAAATAAAAACCGCAGAGGTGATCAAATACCAACAAAAGAAAGTTCTATTTGTAGGAAAAAAAGGACATCAATTTTGTTTGGGTACAGCATCGCGTGACTGCACAATTGCAATTGCAGTGCAGACGCAGTGGCGTATCGCAAAAAAATGGTCTGGTCATTAAGGGGGAAAACCTTCAGGGGCTGAATTGGTTAAAGATGTGTATTGAAAAATGCAAAATGCACCTGCAATATGCAAACTGCAATGTGC
Organism: Lithobates sylvaticus; assembly: GCA_028564925.1. Classification (NCBI taxonomy): domain Eukaryota; kingdom Metazoa; phylum Chordata; class Amphibia; order Anura; family Ranidae; genus Lithobates; species Lithobates sylvaticus. The sequence continues at coordinate 160,829,903 of CM053027.1, read as the reverse complement.
ACAAGTGTGAATAATCAGGCCTAACATATCCTCAAATATCAAAGAATAATGCCAAGGCTATATTCCAACAAGCATTCCACAACACCAGCTGTAAATATTGCATATAATATGCTGAATCCCCCCCCATTACATAGCTTTAGTACCTGTTGATCCTGTTAATAGATCCTTTATTTTTTACTTCCTGTGCTGTTCATTCTGCAGTGAAATTAAGGTTGAACATAATTTTTATTGAGTTTTTCAGAAGCATAACGATATAAGAAAAAATCAGGGGGGTATAGGGAACAGAATAAAGAGAAGGGAAAGGGAATGGGGTTGGGGAGGTGATTCACACCTACCCTCTCACAGTACAATATAAAGTTTATACAGTTTCAAGTAAACTTAAGTGCATTAAACAGTTTTTCGTAGGAAAATATATCTCCGTGCAGTGTCTTCTCACTCTGGACACCGCCCGGAGATTGTCATCATCAATTAAACGGTCGTATGGGGGGAGGTATTGGGGGGTATAATAAAAAAAAGAAAAAGAGAAAAAAAAGGGGGGGGGGGGACTCAGCTTTATTGGACCTGTAGTGTCCAGGTTACCTATAATTAGTGGTATGGGTAATTGTCAGGGTAAGGTTTGTTTGAACCCAGAATAACCATAGCTTTCAATATTAAAGGCGACATCATCCTCCCCCGTAGTATGGATTATGGCCTAGGCCTCAAGTAAAAATGCTGTTGAGGAGGAGGTCAGATGAGGAGTGGTGGCGCCAAAGGGACCATAGAAGAACAAATTTATCATAGGTATCTTCCATCTTTGCATGTAGCTCCTCCATGAGCATTATGTCATTGAGGATGTCTATTCATCTAGAGATAGAGGGAATTGCCTCCTTTTTCCAGTACAGAAAGATGACATGACGGGCTGCAGATAGAAAAAATCTAAGAAGACTCTTCTTGTGAGACTGGACTGGTCCGTGGAGGATGGATAGCAGAGCGATCAATGGGGATGGGGTTAAGGAGGTCTGATATATATCATTGTAAATACTAAAAACTCTATCCCAGAATGGGCGAACTCTGTCGCACTCCCACCACATATGGATATATGAACCCTTTCCTCCATGACAGCGCCAACAAGTATCCGAAGTGGCCGGGAACATCCTGTGTACCGTGACTGGATCTCTGTACCAACGTGATCATAATTTGTAATTCTTCTCCTGTGTAAATCCTGATCTGGACGATTTGTGTGTAAGTGTGAATGAAGTGGACCATTGTTCCGGGGATATCTCTATGCCCAGGTCCCTGGACCATTTTTGCATGTAATTAGGTAGAGAATCACACATGTGGGATTGTATATCTTTATATATCAGAGACAGAGTGTGTCTGGGGGTCTGAGAGAGACCACACATATCCTCAAATGTCGTGAGTGGTCTGTGGACCTGTCCCGCAAGATGTAATGACCCGCTAAGTTGAGTCAGGAATATTGTGGAGAGCCAGTCGGTCAGGGTAGTTGACTGACTGTCTGAAGGTGGTTGTAATTGGCCTGTGGTCATTCTGCAGTGAAATTAAACAGCAAACATTGTCACCCTTTGAGAAGGGTACTTTTAGATTAGAGTTTTAAAAGGACGTTTAAGTGGACCTTCAGTCATTTTTTCAACTTTCCATCTATTAAATCTTCTACCCTTGTTGTTTTAACTTTGGATAGTAATTTTTTTTTTTTCTTCTAGTAAATACCTTATACAGCCCACTTCCTGTTTCTTGTCTGGTAAAAAGCTCTTGTGAGAGTTTGCCAGGAAGGGAGGGTCATAAGAGAGCCAATGAGAGATGCAGAGCTGGAGGTGTGCCTCTGTGTGTCTGTGTAAATCCAGGAAGTGAACAGGCAGCAGATTCAGCTGCCCACAGTTAAAATGGATGCAGCCAGACTTAGTGGAGGGAGATTTCTGCAGCATATTTGGCAAGTACAAAATCACAGTATATATAAAATAATATGCAAAGTGGTTGAAGGGAGGCTTCAGAATGGCAAATATGTTTTTATTCCAAATTATGTGAGCAGACTGCAGTTCCTCTTTTAGTAGCAGACAAACAAATCAAAGCCTTCATACTAACACTTTTTAAGCAGTTACATCAATAGTTTTTTTTTTCTTTTTATTATCAATAAGCTTTATAAAAACTGTTAAATGAACCAGAATATACAATTTCCACTGTAACACCATTGAATAATACGTTCTCGGACTATTGCGTACCTCATTTGTTGCTTAAAACCCCTTTTTTTATTCAATTCAAATTATTGGAACAAAAATTTTTGAATTGGTGGTTCCAACCCTTGTAACCTAAACTTTTGCTGGACAACTTGTCCTGTTAAAAAACACAGAGCTCTTCTCCACTAAATGATGTTATGGTGGGGACGACGACAAAAACTAATGTATTTATGCCATTGACAGACTGCATCACATTTATCATTTTTTATTTTGCCCAAAGTTTCACTTTAATGCATACAATTAAATACACTTATGCATGCACACACACAAACATACAGTACATACATATATGCATACACACATAAAATTACCTATACATAGTTTATAAGGTTAACGACACAGGTCTATCCAATTCAATATTTCTGTATGTGGTTTTTATTCTCTAATAATTCCCATAGCCCTTTATAATTTTCTTCCTGAGAAAAGCATCTAAAAGTTTTTTGAAGTTGTTGACACCCAGCTCCCACTACCAATTCCCTGGGGGAGGAAGTTCCACATTTTTACTGTTTTAACTGTGAAGAACCCTTTCCACAATCTAAGCTGAAATCTCCTTTCTTCGAACCTCAAGTTGTGGCTATGTGTCCTCTTCAGGGACACTTTATTACAGTTACTGTCACCTATTTATACATTGTAATCATATAACCTCTTAAGCACACCTTTCCATTAAGTTTATCCAGGCTCTTTTGAACTTGGTTTTCATTCAACCCTTACCTTTGGTAAAACATCATTATTATTACTATTAATTACAACAGGATTCGCTTTCTTGTAATTTATGGCAAACGTGATTACACCATGATCACTATTACCCGGGTTGTCTCTAACTTGCACATCTATAATAAGCGCAATGCTGTTTGAAATTATTAGATTCAACAGAGCATTTTTCCTCATTGGAACTTCCACCATCTGTTCTATGAAATTGTCCTGCAATATATTTAGGAGGTGACATGTCTTTGTTGACTGTACATGTGCATTTGCCCAATCAACTAAAATTTCTCATAATAATAACATGCATCATAACAGTTCTCATTACCATACCATATTTCAAACTCACTTTCAGGTCGCTCTTCAAATACATACATACCCCTTTATCTCATCTGCCAATTCTGTCCCTTCAAAATGTGTACTCAATATTTGTAGTCCAGTCATGTAAGCTGTCCAAAAGATTGTGCTTGGAATGGTGCCTGAAAAATTACTACATTTAGGGAGGTTCCAATTGGTCATTGAGTAATTTACAGACAGTGCATGTAATAATGAGAAAAAGTAGCAGAACTAAATAAGCAAATAGAGAGGCAAATCAGTCAATTAAAGTCAAAGCTCGTCTATCCCGGAGCTCTGCTGAAGTGTTATCCTAAAATCATTTGTACCTGAGTCTGGTGTTGTCCTGTGCTGCTGGGTGGATGGCGGATGCCTTTTAAATCCGTCGTGGGAAAGCTGCCAGAAGGATCCATTTCCCCCGGATATATCCTTTGTGGATGGCCCTGAACTCTGGCCTAGGCCCGAGTGGCGGCATCACACCAATACTGCATCCCAGATGGACTTCTCAGTGGAAACCGCTGCCCCCCTGCCGAGGAGTCCGGAGGTGATGGCGGCGATTGCCTTGTGTCATTCGACAATTTCCCTGTGCCAGAGGACCCTCACTAGTAAGATCGAGGTGGTGCAGCTAGATGTGGGCCTTATCCGCTCTCGCCTCACTATTGCAAAGGGGTGGATAGGCCATGTGGAAGATACTGTGGCAGCGCATGATGGGGCTCTACGCTCCCTACAGTCTAAAATGAAAACCCTGGAGTACAGAGCCGAGGACGCGGAAAATCGCTGCAGGACAAACAACATCCACAGAGGGAAAAAGCCCTACAGTCTTTGTGGAGGAACTCCTGCGCTCCCTTTTACCAGTGGCCCAGCTATCACCCTACTTCTCAATGGAGAGTGCTCATCATATGCCACCATAGCCAGGGCCAGAAGGAGCCCCTCCACGCACCTTCATACTCCGGCTCTCTAACTTCAGAGACCAGGACGAGATACTGCGGGCGGCGAGAGCTGTGGGAGAGCTCCACTACCAGAATAATCAGCTGATGATGTTCCCTGACTACTCTGTGGAGACACAGAAGCTTTGCAGGTCCTTTGTCTTGTTTAAAGCGGCACTCCGTACCAGAGGGCTTAAATGTAGTGTCCTTTTCCCGGCCAAGCTGAGAGTCGTCGATGGTGAGATGGTCCGTTTTTTTGTCTCCCCAAAGATGCTGAGTCCCTACCCCCAGGGAGTTGAGGATCCTGGACATCACTGCAACATAGATACTACTTGTCTGCCTGCTGCTCCTGAACCATGATCCCTGAGATCCTTTGGTTCATTAGGTTGGAAGGAGGCCCTGGTTACTTACACTGTTTACCTCCTTTGTTTTTGTCTTGGGGTTGTTGGTGTTGTTGGAACCACAGAGGCTTCTGGGGAGCTGCGGCCACACAGGCCCTCTCAAGATTTGTGCCCCTGGCTCAGTCCAGGTGATTGATCTGACTCAGGTAACATTTTTAACCGGAGGCAGCAATGCTCATGGTTGTAGAGGGGCCATACTTGGCAGCCATACTTTCAATGCAGGACTGATGATCCTGCAATATATGGGTTGACGTAAGAGTGCCCGTGACTGACAGAATGCTAAAAAGAGGCAGCTTTGAAGCGGTCAGCTGCACAGAGGAGAGAAAGCCTGCAGGACCAAGGGATAATGTAAGTAAAACATCTTTTTAACCACTTCAGCCCCGGACCAATTGGCAGCCAAAGGACCAGGCCCCTTTTTGCAATTCGGCACTGCGTCGCTTTAACTAACAATTGCGCGGTCATGCGACGTGGCTCCAAAACAAAATTGGCGTCCTTTTTTTCCCACAAATAGAGCTTTCTTTTGGTGGTATTTGATCGCCCCTGCGGTTTTTATTTTTTGCGCTATAAACAAAAATAGAGCGACAATTTTGAAAAAAAATGCAATATTTTTTACTTTTTGCTATAATAAATATCCCCAAAAAATATATAAAAAAAATTTTTTTTTTTCCTCAGTTTAGGCCGATACGTATTCTTCTACATATTTTTGGTAAAAAAAATCACAATTAGCGATTATTGATTAGTTTGCGCAAAAGTTATAGCGTTTACAAAATAGGGGATAGTTTTATAGCATTTTTATTAATATTTTTTTTTTTATTAGTAATGGCGGCGATCAGCGATTTTTATTGTGACTGCGACATTTTGGCGGACACATCGGACATTTTTGACACATTTTTGGGACATTTGTCATTTATACAGCAATCACTGCTATTTAAATAGCACTGATTCCTATGTAAATGACAGTTGTAGTTAGGGGGTTAACCACTAGGGGGCGGGGAGGAGTCAGTGTGACGTGTTGTGTTTTTTTTTTTACAGTAGGGGGGCGTGGCTGTACGTCTGACGTCATTGATCGGCGTTCCCGATGACAGGGAACCGCCGATCACTGACAGTCAGTGTAGGAAGCGCGGGGAGAGGTTTGTTTACATAGACCTCTCCCCGTTCTTCAGCTCCGTAACCCGATCGCGGGATACCAGCGGCGATCGGGTCCGCTGGTCCCGCGGCCGTGGTCACGGAGCTCCCGACCGGGCACAGACTCACTCCCCATGCAACGCAGCCTTGGTTTGCTTTGGGACTTAAGATCTGACACCTTCACTTTCCAAGTAAACACAGAAGAAAAACCCTTTACCCGTAGAGGTGTCCTGTCTACCATAAACAGCCTATACGATCCTTTAGGCTTTGCAGCACCTGTCACCATCCAGGGTAAGGCACTACTCAGAGACTTAACCTGTGAGTCGCTAGATTGGGACCACCCTCTCCCCACCGACAGGAAGAACCTATGGCTAGAGTGGAAGGACTCACTAACAACGCTATCTAATCTTAAAATTCCACGCCCATATTCTCCTCTGTCATCTGCAGATGTTCAGATGCAAAGACTTTGTGTGTTTGCGGATGCTTCTGTTAAAGCAATTGCTGCTGTAGCTTACCTGAAAACCATAGACACTAAAGGACAAAGCCACATAGGGTTTGTAATGGGAAAAGCAAAACTTGCACCACTGCCTGAACACACCATACCCAGGCTGGAACTTTGTGCTGCAGTATTGGCTACAGAGCTAGCGGAACTAATAGCAACAGAGACAAACCTAGAAATCCAGGAAGCTGAGTTCTACACAGACAGTAAAGTAGTTCTGGGTTACATCCATAATGAAACTAGGCGTTTCTATGTCTATGTCAATAACAGAGTGTTGAGAATAAGGAGATCCACCCGCCCAGAGCAATGGCATTTTGTGCCTACAGACTATAATCCCGCAGACCTAGCGACCAGATCTGTAGCGGCCAGTCGCCTTGACAGTACTTCGTGGTTCACAGGTCCCACCTTTCTACGCAGTCCTGACTGTAACAATGATGACCTCACCACGTTTGACCTGATAGATGCAGAAAAGGATCAGGAAATCCGCCCTCAGGTTTCTACTGCAGTCACAACAACATCTCTCAACCAGTTTAAAACCCACCGTTTCAGCAGGTTCTCCACCTGGAGGTCACTAGTTAGAGCTATCACTTGCTTAATCCACATAGCTCAGTCTTACAAAAAACAACCACCAACTCATGACGGTTGCAGGAGTTGGCACCACTGTAGGAAAGTCTACTCAGCAACTGACCTAGAACAGTCTAAAAACTGGTTAATATCTGTTGTACAGAGAGAAGTCTTTGCCAAAGAGATCGATTGTATTGTCAATCACAAACCTGTTCCTAAAGACAGTGTTTTAAAGAAACTTGATCCAATCCTTGATGAAAATGGCATGTTGAGAGTAGGAGGCCGTTTAAAAGAAGGCAAGTTAGAGTTCTCAGAGAAACATCCTTTAGTGATCCCTGGTCACCATCATATTGCCTATTTACTCATTCAACACTACCATGACCAAACTAAACACCAGGGCCGACTGTTTACTGAAGGAGCTCTAAGAGCTGCTGGACTTTGGATAGTCGGAGCCAAAAGATGTGTGAGTAAGTTCCTCTTCAAGTGTGTTATCTGTCGAAAGCTTCGAGGAATGTTACAGACACAAAAGATGGCCAATCTACCTTCTGACAGGCTTAGCATGGATCCGCCTTTCACTAATGTTGGACTTGATGTCTTTGGTCCCTGGTCTGTTGCCACCCGGTACACAAAAGGGGGACATTCAAACAGTAAACGCTGGGCAGTCATATTCGTTTGCATGTCCATACGAGCTGTTCACATTGAAGTGATTGAGTCAATGGACACTTCAAGTTTCATTAATGCTCTTAGACGTTTCATTGCAATCCGAGGCCCAGTGAAACTCATTCGCTCTGACAGAGGATCTAACTTTGTAGGAGCAGTGAAAGAACTGCAAATTCCTTCCAACTTGGACATCCCCAGTGTAAAAAGGTATTTGAGTAAGCAAGACTGCACGTGGATCTTCAATCCACCTCACTCTTCTCACATGGGAGGTGTGTGGGAGGGGATGATAGGCATAGCCCGCAGAATTCTTGACTCTATCTTCCTACAAGTAGGAACTGCAAGGCTTACTCACGAGTGTTTAGTGACATTTATGGCAGAGGTTACAGCCATCATTAACGCCAGACCCTTAACTTCAATTTCAAGTGACTCTGAAGATCCAATGGTTCTCACACCTACCATGTTGCTCACGCAAAAGACTGGTCTTGTAGGTACTCCAGCTGGAGAGTTTTGTGAGAAGGACCTTTACAAACGTCAATGGAGACAAGTTCAAACTCTTGCCAATATCTTCTGGAGTCGGTGGAGGGAGCAATACACATCTACTCTTCAACTAAGAAGGAAGTGGCACTCAGAAAAACCTAGCCTTAAACTTGGTGATGTTGTGCTCATGAGAGATTGCCAGACACTAAGGAACATGTGGCCTTTAGGTCTAGTCACCAAAGTACTGCCAAGCAAAGATAATCTTGTCCGTAAGGTCGAGGTCAAGACCTTTCAACAGAATGAGGCCAAAGTGTTCTTGAGACCAGTGACTGAACTTGTTCTGTTACTTTCTACGGAGGACTCTGTTAGTGACGTCACTTGACGTCAGGCGGGGAGTGTTCTGCCCATCAGATGGATATATTCTGATTATCTGCATTTGTGTTGTTGTAAATGACATTTAATGTTGTTATTTTCTATAGGAATCATTTGCAGAGCGTAGGCGCCATCTAGCGTCCCTTTTTGGTATTGCTTCTGTTGTGTACATTTTTATTATTAAAGTTTATAACCTAGGAAGTACTTGGAAGGCAAAGTATTCTGGGTAAAGTCTCACAGGAAGAGACACATTCACCATGCTTTTCAAGACTGTAAGATGTCCTGTTTCAATCTCTTATCATCAATCCCTTATTGAACTTAAAAAGTGAGTGTTTACTGTCTCATATTGTACTGTGTATATTTGTCTTTGAAATGTATGCTAAATGTATGGGATATTGTACTTATCAAGGTTTATTCTTGTTATTTGTAGTTTCACCTAGCTTGTTCCAATAAACTGCGATCGTAGAAATTTGGTATCATGTTTATGGGATAAGAATGGTTTAGCTGAATGTCCTTGAGACAGAACAATGTGTATGCTCCATCAGACTTTTGTTGTTGGACTTTCAGCCAATAAATGTTGGCTAGCATGCTCTCAAATTTTCCACCAACAAATGTGTGTAGTCGGACTTTCAGATCGTGTGTACACAAGTTCATCAGCCAAAAGTCCAAAGTACAAACACGCATACTCGGAAGCAGAAGCGTCTTGTAAACTAGCATTTGTAATGGAGAATTAACATTCGTGACGTGGCAAATTATGAAATCTCCAAATGCAGTGCACAATTCTTTTCTTCTTTAGTGGGATAATAATGAAGCTGCTTTGCTGGTGATACTGATGGAGTTATTGCAAACAAATTTGGAATTTTTTTTCTAGTGACATCAAGAATAATATTATTATGTTTTTTTTTAATTATTATTTGTGCAAGTTACCACAACGCCATTATCCCCTAGTTTTTAAGAACAAAGATACAACTATGTTGGTGTCCCTTGTCAATTTTACATTGTATTTTTTTAAATGTAACTGCCTACTCCCAAACTGTCATTTGAAGTAAAACACATAGCCAAGTATTATTCTCCACAATTAAAAAAAATAAAACAAATAAAATTAGACATGCTATCTGCTAATAGAACTTAACCAAAAAGTGCATTCTTAGCATCCAAAAATATAGAAAATATACCAAATCAAATCATTATTTATCCAAAAAAATAATGTCAAAGCAATAACTCCAAGGCCAATAATAAATAACACGTTATATCGGAACATTTCTGGTTGAAGAACGGCCGTTCAGAAACAAACTGAAAAGCACGAATCAAAAACTCTCACCAAACTTCTACTGACACGAAATTAGCAGAAGGAGCCCAAAGAGCTGAAAAACCATGTCATACGTCTAGTACGTCACTACGTTCATAATTGTTGGCTAACATTTGTGTGACCGTGTGTATGCAAGACAAGTTTGAGCCAGCACACTTCGAACAAAATTCCACGGTTTTGTTGTCTGGAAGTCCGATCGTCTGTATGAGGCATTACTTTGTGCTGATTACTGCAGTGCACTTTGTCTAACTCTGATGCCTATTGGGCTGCCCAGTCTTAATTAACCAAGTACACATGATCAGAAAATTATATGAAAAATACCAATTTCGAAGCGATCATGCGATAATCTGATCATTAGTACACAGCTTTGGTGAGCCGATCACAGCAGTTCTTCTGAAATTATACGAATGGAAAAAAACACAAATTTTTTCTTGTATGATACCAGATAGTATGTTTTTTGTTTAATCAGTACAATACAAATACAATACAATACACTACATCACCTCACCTTTCGTAAATTGAGTAACCTCTTCATTTGGATATGGATACTAGCCTGCAAAAAAAAAAAAAAAAAAAAATGGACTATCATTCGGCTGATAGATATTTTCATTGTGTACGAACCTTTAGACATAATGAATGGCCGCTGTAACGAGAAAGTGAGGAAAAGACTAGAGCTGCAAATAGAGATGGGTAGTACAATGTCTATTTGACTGCATATCTATTTTTGTGACCTCTAGCTTTAGTCCGGGGCATGTCTCATGAAATGTATAACCAAATAATTCCTCTTTTAGGCAAACATGTGACTTGTTTATGCCGGACAATTGACTAGTTTGTTTTGGAATATGATCTTAATAACAAGCCACCCTTGCTTTATCTGGATGCTTGTAATGTGAAATAATTCATCCTTAAAGTGGTTGTAAACCCTGACATATACCTAGTGAAATGAATAACCTCAGATGATACACAGAGATGAAACAAATCCTCCTACAAAGGTTGTACTTGTATATCTGCTGTCTTTCCCTTTCTACACTTTTTGGAAAGTGCAGATCATGTTAGAAATCATTCTTCCTCTTTCAGCAGTGGGTGTGAAGCCTGGGCTTACAGTGTGTGAGAGCTGATTGGAGGAAAGGCACACACCCCCCTCCACATAGGCAGCGAAAAGAAAGAACATGCAGAGCTGTAGCCTGAATAGACAAGCCCTCTGCTCATCTACCTCTAAGCACCCTCCCCGACACAGATTTTCAGATACTGTTATCTCATATGTTGGAGAATTTGTCAGAAGTGACTCTGCTGATAACAGAGGAGTGGCTCATGAGAGAGAAACCACCCTTAGAGCTTTGGAGAGAGATATGTGAACACTACAGATATATGAGTTTAGGTCAAATTTTATGAATGGGGTTTGAAACCACTGTAAAAATCCCAAAAATTACTCCAAAGTGAAGCTTAGAAACAAATGAGTGTGTTTACACTAGTACAATGACAGGCTGCCAAAATAAATACTTTAGCATGCATAGTATGGACACATGTTTAAGAACTCTCCTGCATTTGACTGTCTACAGTTTTAGAAATCTCCCTCCTGCAAAACCCTATATGCATTAGCAGGGCTGCTAATATCAGCTAAACAGGGGGGCCCAGGGCAGCTTTATTGTTTATTTCTGTCTAAATGAATACAGGGATTTTACTAAACCACACCCCCACTCCTAATTACTTACCAGGGTTTAAATTATATTTTCCTGGGCCCCATTTAAGAGAGAATTTGGGGTTTAGGCAGATCAAGTCAGTGCCGCTGTTCCATTGTACCCCGGGGTTGGTTGGCCCCGTCAGGCAGGCTGTACGGGGCCCCATGATTTCTAACAGTAGCCCTGTGCATTGGCAGTGTGCCTGTATTAACTGTAGGATGTTCTTTTATTTTACAATTTTGGTTTGCCTTAAGGCCCCTTTCACACTGGGGTGTTGAGGGTGCTGGCTGTAAAACTGCGCTTTAAGTTTTCGTTTTAGCTGCGCTATTCGGTTTTAAGCCCTGCTAGCGGCCGGAAAAGGGTTAAAACCGCCCCCCGCAAAGCGCCGGCGGTATAGCCGCGCTGCCCCATTGATTTCAAAGATGCTGCTTGCAGGAGTTTTTTTTTAACGTCCTGCAAGCGCACCCTCAGGCTTTCACACTGGAGACACAGCAGTGGCTGTTTCAGGGTGCTTTGCAGGCGCTATTTTTAGCGCTGTAGTGCCTGCAAAGCGCCCCAGTGTGAAAAGGGTCTTATAGATAAGATTATGTTCATTGTTTGCACAGATAGTTTGTGCTGAGACAAATGACTATGTTGCAAATGCTAAGAGGGCAGTAATAATGGCTGCTTTTCAAAGTTTAACTGATCAGGAATATGTGGCTCTGCTAACACTGTTCTTTGGATAATTAGTTTATGAGGTTCACTAATAAGTTAAATATAAGTATTTTTTTTTTTTTACAGTGGATTCATTTAAATTTAAACTAGAACAATGTTGCTACTTTAGTTATATGTACATCTTTTTTATCTCAATAATGACTTTAAATTTCCATATTATTAAAAATGGCCAGATTTAATGGTAAGACCATAATAAAAAATATAATAGTTGAACTGCTTTATACACCTCCTCATTTCTGCAATACTCAAATTTAAAATTGCAAATACAATCATTTTTAGCCTGGCTTTGCTTGTGCTGTCAATACAGGTCAGATGAGGCTCCTGGGCCTTTAGTAGGGCACCTGCGGTATATTGTTGAAGACTTGAAATTACCCATGTCATTTTACCCTTGCTGTTTTAAGTTTATTCTTCATAATTCAATTTTTTCATTGCCTTCTTCTTAAGCTACAACTGGTATTCTCATTGTTTAAAGCTGAAAATTAATACTAATATCTTAACCTTCTAATTTCTATCTTATTTTCCTGTTGCCTCTTACTTTTGCAACTTTTGGCCTGTTCACCCATCAGTTTTTTCTAATTTGTATAATTTACATATTTTTCTTATATTTTATAGTGAACACTTAAACTGATGCCTAGAAAATGTAATTTGATATATTTATCTGAAAAAAAAAAAAAAATCTAAACTCCACAAAAATAATAGAGAATTTCTATTCAATTTATAATGCATGAGAGGCAATTGTTCAACCTTTGGGCTATCTTTTGGGCAAAACATTGGCTGTACATATAACTAGCTTACCTTACAAACCCTGATGAATAAATTGTAGAAACCTTAAACCATTATATGCTCACTGTATTAAGAAAAAACTGTAATGATAAAATCCATTTTCACTTAAGTTACAAAAAAATAAAATCAAATTTGCGAATATTCCAAAGAATACAATGAACTTATACTAAAAAGAAAATGTAACGTATTTTTCCATCACTATGCCAGTGAGAAAGAACACGTTGTATTGTTCCACACATAACAATATATGTTACAATAGTGGAACTAGAACTCTGATCACATTATATTCAATAGGTTTGTATCAGAAAAGCTTTATTGTACAATGCTTTCAATGCACGGTTCTGTGATTTGTGTGAATTTTTTTTTTTTTGTCACGGGCCTTAACCTTCCCTTAATAACACATTGCTCCGCTGGCTTTCAGAGAAGCATTCAGTTAATCGTGTTCATTTCCTTTTATAGCGCCTTGCAACAACAAGGATTGTTCTGGGAATGACACAGTATGTTGAACGACAAGAAACAACAGAAAGACATTTTGTGGTATTTTTATTTGTGCTGAGAAAAGATTGTGGGATCACCAGGTCAGAAAAAACAATAGAAATGTTCTTTTTAATAGAAATTGACTTACATAACCTTGTACATATTTGATATCAAAGCTTTGGTGGGACAAAAAAGGGCAGATCTTTTTAATGAGCTGATAGAACAACCAAAGATTGCATGTTTTTAGGTCATATAAGGGGTTTTTCACCTTCAAGTTTAGAGTGGATAACACGTTCCACCTGCTGTCCAGTCATAACCAATAGAGGTTGTCCTATTTAGACCACCACAAATCAGATGTATATCCGCTTGCAGACCGTATCACTTACATGTACGGTGACAAGACGGCTCTGCTGGGCCAGATCAGGTACTATGTACCTGATCTGGCGCTTCCGGGTAGGGGCGTGCGCACGCGACCTGGCTATGCTGTGATTATGTGCAGCAGATGCAGATCAGCGGGTGACTGCCGACACCCTCCAATCATTGGAAAGACATACAGGACAGAGCCCTACCTATGTAAACAGGGAAGTTATGGATTTTCTTTCCCCGCAAAGCAGGGTATAAAATCCATTACTTCCCTTAGTAAAAGAAGCACACATAGTACAATAAAACACTGGTTAGGCACACATTTAACTTTGATCTCCCTGTATATTTTTAGCACTGATCACTGTATTAGTGTCACTGGTTCCCATAAAATGTCAAAAGAGTCAGTGTGCGATTGTCTGCCGCAATATTGCAGTACCGCTATAAGTCGCTGATCGCCGCCATTGCTAGTATAAAAAAAAATTCCTGTATATATACCATAGTTTGTAGGCGCTATAACTTTTGCATAAAAAACAAACAGTCAATATATGCTTATTGGGATTTTTTACCAAAAATATTTTGCAGAATACATATTAGCCTAAATCTATGAAGAAATGTGATGTTTTTATTTTTTTTTATTGGATATGTTTTATAGCAAAAAGCAAAAGATATGTTTTTTTTTTTTTTTTGTTGTCAGGTTTTTTTTGTTTATAGTGCACAAAAAAAAAAATGCACCATAAGAAAGCTCTATTTGTGGGGGTAAAATAAGGACATAAAATTTCATTTATGGACAGCATTACATGACCGTGCAAAAGTCAGTTAAGTGATTGCCGCCTGCCCACCATCAAATGACGGAGGGGCAGTGTGGCTCTCGGTCTGGGACAATGTCATATGATGTCCTCCCAGAAGGGCAGCTCTCGCATGCTCTGAAAAAAGCCGCGGCTCTTTAACCATGTGATTGGCTGTTTCCAATCACAGCCTGTCACATGTAAACATGTAATCGGCTCTCATCGTGTGGCGAGGAGAGCCGATCAGCGGCATCTCCTCGCAGGGGACATGGAGACATGTAATCAGGGCACTGATCATCAGTGCCCAGATTACAATAAAGTGCCATCAGTGCCAACAATCCATGTCAACCAGTGCAAGCAATCAGTGCCCACCAGTGCCAGCAATCAGTTCCCACAAGTGCCACCAATCAGTGCCCAATAGTGATGCCAGTCAGTGCTGGCTATCAGTGCCGCCCATCATTGCTGCCCATCAATGCCACTCATCAATGCCCACCAGTGCCGGCTATCAGTGCCACCTATCAGTGCCCACCAGTGGCACCCATCAGTGTCGCCTATCAGTGCTCATCAGTGCCACCTATCAGTGCCCAAAACTGTGGCATATTAGTGCCTCCTCATCAGTGCCACCTAATCAGTGCCCAGAAAAATTACTTACAAAATTTACTAAAAGAAACTAAGAAAAACTTATTTTTTTTCAAAAAGTTCTGTCTTTTTTATTTTTTATAAAAAGTAAAAAACCCAGCAGTGATTAAATACCACCAAAAGAAAGATCTTTACCGATAAACCAGACTTTTTTTTTTTTAACAGATTGAATAATTGAATAGTTTGAATAATTACTTTGAGTATTAGCGCATTCAAGGTACCAAAACAAGTAACCATGATTGATCAAAAGTCAAAAGTCAAAATAATTTTTTGGGAAATTATGTGCCTTCTGATTATCAATTTGGATAATATGTATGCATTCAAATGATTATTCGCTGGCTGTGACAACCTATTTCCATACTCGTTGCAAGCCAGCCTACCTTAATGAATTAAAGCGGTTGTATACCCGCACAGAAAAAAAACTCCATTGCTGTGAGTGGCCGCGTTTACGTCACTTCTGCGAATGCGTGTGGGAGTCTTCTTCCCGGCAAGGTCTGGCCACGTCTGCCGGTCCTTTAGCCCGGCCTTCACATCGTATGTGCCGCTGATGTCAGTGGCTGCATGCAAAGTGAATATCTCCTAAGCCGTACAGGTTTAGGAGATATTCATTTTACCTACAGGTAAGTCTAATGCCCCGTACACACGGTCGGAATTTCCGACGGAAAATGTCCTATCGGACCATGTTGTCGGAAAATCCGACCGTGTGTGGGCGCCATTGGACTTTTTCCGTCGGAATTTCCATCGGAAAAAATTTGAGATCCTGCTCTCAAATTTTCCGACAACAAAGTCAGATCGGACTTTTTCTGATCGTGTGTAGCGAATTCCGACGGACAAAGTGCCACGCATGCTCAGATCAAATTACAAGACCAAAGCTATTGGCTACTAGCCTCTACGTAGTTCCGTCGTACGCAACGAACGTCACCACGTTCAGAATGATCGGATTTTCCGACAACTTTGTCCGACCGTGTGTATGCAACACCAGTGTCGGACAAAATCCTTCGGAAAAAATCGGATTTTGTGGTCGGAATTTCCGACCGTGTGTATGGGGCATTAGTATAGGCTTACCTGTAGGTAAAAATAAAAAAATAGGATATACAACCACTTTAATAAATGGTGACAGTTTGCCTAAGTAATTGTAATTTTTATTACAGAATCGATTGTTTAGATCAAGGGTCTCAAACTCAAATTACCTGAGGGCCACATGACAAGTTTTCATATCCCATGGGGGCCGCATGCAAACTTTTTCCTTGCATGTCCCCCTCGGATCTACAGCGACTGCACTCCCAAGTGCACTTGCAGTGAAAAGTGGATTTGCCTTTAGTAAATAACCCCCAATGTGTGTATATTTGTGTGCTGAGCTTACAGTTCCCCTTCTGAGAACTATTAACCCCCAGCACTGATGTCAGCAAAACGCATTATTAACCCAGCACTGATGTCAGCAAAACGCATTATTGAACCCAGCACTGATGTCAGCAAAACGCATTATTGAACCCAGCACTGATTTCAGCAAAACGCATTATTAAACCAGCACTGTTGTCAGCAAAACGCATTATTGAACCCAGCACTGTCAGCAAAACGCATTATTAAACCCAGCACAGATGTCAGCAAATCACATTATTAAACCCAGCACTGATGTCAGCAAATCATATTATTAAACCCAGCACTGATGTCAGCAAATCATATTATTAAACCCAGCACTGATGTCAGCAAAATGCATTATTAAACCCAGCACTGATGTCAGCAAATCACATTATTAACCCAGCACCAATGGCAGCTGACAGAGGGTATCATGGGGCCCCAGCAGACAGAGAGGCCTGGACCCTAGGGGGTTCGGACCCGCGAGCGTGGGGAGCAATTACAGAGGAGGGGGGCAATTAAATCGATTGGGGGGTCAATTACAGAGAAGGGAGGTACAATTACAGAGGAGAGGGGTGCAAATACCCAGGAGGGGGTGGCAAATACACAGGAGGGGGGTGGCAAATACACAGGAGGGGTGGCAAATACACGGGAGGGGGGCAAACACAGAAGGGTCAAAACATAAGGGAGAGAGAGGCGACAGGCAGCTGCTGGTGCAGAAGTTTTTAATAAAATAAATGCTTAAAAACAAACAGTCCACTCACTTTCCATGTCAGAGCTGTATATGTCAGTCTGCGACGTTGGCTGTCCCATCCTCCCCTCTGATCCACGCTGCTCTTATCACTGAATCTGTGGAGGAAACAAAGAGCCACGGGAAACTCATGTGAACTGTCAGCCTCTGATGATGGAGGCGTGGTTAAGCCTCCAGAATGCTCTGGCTGACAGCTGACAGCTCACTGCAGTCTCCCCACAGCTCTGTATTATTGGCTTCCTCCAGAGATTCAGTGATAAGAGCAGCGTGGATCGGAGGGGAGGATGGGACAGCCGACGTCACAGATTGACATATACAGCTCTGACATGGAGAGTGAGTGGACTGTTTGTTTTTAAGCATTTATTTTATTAAAAATTTCTGCACCAGCAGCTGCCTGTCGCCTCTCTCTCTCTCTGTTTTGATTGCTCTGTAATTGCTCCCCCCGCCCGCCGCTCCGATCCCCCTGCTGTCCGGGTTCCCCTGTGTGCTGGGGATCACGGCTGCGGGCCATTTATAACCAGTTCGCAAATGGCCCGCGGGCCGGTACTTTGAGACCACTGGTTTAGATAAAGTAATTTCCATACCTTTGAATAGCTATATTAACTTTCAGCCATGAAAGTTTTTTTTTTTCTGGCAAAGGCCATAGTGGCCAAATTGGTACTCCAGGCTTGTCTAAAGATCCTACAACATCTGCCTGTTAGAGTACAGTTAGTAGTATGCCATCCATACTCATCCATCCCATCCACACTCAGCCATGCCATCCATACTCAGCCATCCCATCCATGCTCAGCCATCCCCATCCATGCTCAACCATCCCATCCATGCTCAGCCATCCCTTTCCATGCTCAGTCATCCCTATCCATGCTCAGCCATCCCCATCCATACTCAACCATCCCCATCTATGCTCAGCCATTCCATCAATACTCAGCCACCCCCATCCATGCTCATCTATCCTCATCCACCGCTCATCCATTCACGGCTCATCCATCCCCATCCATGGCTCAGCTATCCCCATCCATGGCTCAGCCATCCCCATCGACGGCTCAGCCATCCCCATCCACGGCCACTACAGTGCCCATCAGTGCCACTACAGTGCCTCACAAAAGTGTAATAGGTAGTCAAATAAGATTTGACATTTATGCCCCTAAAACACTTGATGGTGCTCCCTGTGTGTTGGGCCTCTGTATGTGGGCTGGCTGTGTGAAAACAAAAATTGATGTCCTCTTTTTACTTGGCCAAAAAAATAAAAGCATAATAATATTATTCTTGCAATAACTCCATCAGTATCACCAGCAAAGCAGCTTCATTATTATCCCATTAAAGAAGAAGAGAACGTGCGCTGCATTTCGAGTTTTCATAATTTGCCACATCACGAATGTTAATTCTCCATTACAAACGCTAGTTTACAAGACTTACCACTTTTGGCCAGGGGCGGACTGACAACTCATGGGGCCCCCGGACAATAGGAGATTATGGGGCCACACAGTATACACACACACAGTATACAATCACACAGTATACACATACACATACACACAGTATACACAGACATGTTTCTATTGGCTGAGGAGGTACTGGAGAGGTGGGGCAGCTATAATCTCTGGATTTTTAGACCAAAAGGATGTTGGTAAGGGACATTTCAGAAACAGATGTAAAAAAAAAAAACATAGATTTTTACATACTGTCCCTGGTTTTACTGAGACTGGTAACCCTGATGGGGCCCCCTAGTGGCCCGGGGCCCTCGGGAAGTGCCCGAGTGGCCGAATGGTCAGTCCGCCCCTGCTTTTGGCTTTTCTTTGCTTCGGAGCATGCGTGTTTGTACTTTTGACTTTTGTCCGACAGACTTGTGTACACACGATCAGAAAATCTGACAACAGACATTTGTCCGTGGAACATTTTAAAACCTGCCATCCAACATTTGTCCACGGAAAATCCGATAACAATTGTCCGATGGAGCGTACAAACGGTCAGATTTTCTGCCAACAGCCTGACATCACACATTTCCCGTTGGAAAATCAGATCGTGTGTACGAGATTAAAGGGTATTACTTAAACTGCACTAAGCACACTTTAAAGTAACTTACACAGGAGAACTGCTCATGGGAGAGTCATTTTGGCTGTCTAATGCCACGTACACACGGTCGGAATTTCCGATGGAAACAGTCCGACCGTGTGTATGGC
The DNA here is from genome assembly GCA_028564925.1 of Lithobates sylvaticus. Taxonomy (NCBI): domain Eukaryota; kingdom Metazoa; phylum Chordata; class Amphibia; order Anura; family Ranidae; genus Lithobates; species Lithobates sylvaticus. The sequence goes on along the minus strand of CM053027.1, from coordinate 160,810,577 downwards.
CATCGGTCTTTTTCTGTTGGAATTTCCGACGGACTTTGAATTTTTCTGTAGATTTTTCCGACGGGAAACCTTTCTATCGGATTTTCGGATCGTGTGTATGCAATTCCGACACGCAAAATTCCGCTGCATGCTCGGAAACTATTTGACGCATTCTTGGAAGCATTAAACTTCCCTTTTATAGTGCTGTCGAACGTGTTTTATGCCGCTGTGTTACTGACCGTCGGAATTTGGTGTGACCGTGTGTAGGCAAGACAGTTTGAGCGAAATTCCATTGGAATTCCGACGGGAAAACCATCAGAGCTTTTTCCGACGAGAATTCCGACCGTGTGTACGCGGCATTAGACGCTCGTGATCAGGGGGGAGCTTGTAAATGACCATCAACATGAGCTGCTAGCCCAGGGGTCTTCAAATTACGGCCCTCCAGTTGTTCAGGAACTACAATTCCCATCATGCCTAGTCATGTCTGAGAATGTTAGAGTTTTACAATGCCTCATGGGATGTGTAGTTCCTCAACAGCTGGAGGGCCCTAGTTTGAGGATCCCTGTGCTAGCCTCTTGTCGAATGCATTTGTTGCTGCGTGCCTAATAGCAAAAAGCCCTACTTTGGAAAAAATATGAAGATAATTATTTAGGTACATAGGTTAAATTCTGATTCATTTCTCGATTTTTTATTTCAACATCCATAAATGATATCTCTGTTATATAAAAGCAACATTTAGGACAGTGTCTTCAGGGAAGACAAAACAAACTGATTGGTGTTTTTATGGGGTCAGATGTGGAACAAGTACCTTTCAAGCTTTCATCTGCTTCCAGCTGAGTAATTAAAAGGGGGTTGGGAGGGAGAATCTCAACTAAGCAAGTACACATTCACTTAGCAGCAGGGGTTTACATAAAGTGTTTATTTCAATAAAAACAATTAAGCATATACATGTTGTTTGTTCAGCATTAATGATTCCCTGTTGGCAAAGTAGAATGTAGGAGTAATGCTTGAGCTTCAAAAGCTTTATCCAACAGCAGTGACTGGCAGTACAAGCTGGAAATCTGCCATATATGTATTTTTCTTATTCCTATACAGTGGAGTTATTTTTATTGGCTGGTATAATAACACTTTATTCCCAGATAACATATGTTGCCATTATTTATAGAATTGTAGAATCTCACATATGTTTAAATGCTTAGTGTAAAATTATAGTCCATATAAGTCTGCTACAATATTATCATTTTCGAGAAATGAACCGTTTTACCCCCCCCCCGGAAGATTTTACCCCCTTCCTGACCAGAGTACGTTTTGCGACTCGGCACTGCGTTGTTATAACTGACAATTGCGTGGCCGTGCAACGTTACACCAAAACAAAATTGACGTCCTTCCCCCCCCCCCCCCCCACAAATAGAGCTTTCTTTTGGTGGTATTTGATCACCTGAATGAATGACTTGTATAGCTCTACCTATGCGAACTGAATCGCCTCAGGGTGCTTTTTGCCGCCAGTGTCCATCTGCAGTATAGCGCGGTCCTTTACCCCATGGGGTCCCGACGCGCTTACAAAACACATACACATATTTGCCCAATTTTTTTCGACAGAATCTAATTAACCTACCAGCATGTCTTTGGAGTGTGGGAGGAAACCAGAGTACCCGGAGGAAACTCACGCAGGTACAGGGAGAACATGCAAACTCCAGGCAGATGGTGTCGTGGTCGGGATTTGAACCAGTGACCCTATTGCTGCTTTGTGGAAGCGCTAACCACTACACCATTGTGCTGCCCTCTGGTTTTTATTTTTTGTGCTATAAACAAAAAAAGAGCGACAATTTTGAAAAAAAAAGCTATATTTTTTAATTTTTGCTACAATAAATAACCCCCAAAAAATATAAAAATATTTTTTTTTTCCTCACTTTAGGACGATATGTATTCTTCTACATATTTTTGGTTAAAAAAAAAAATTGCAAAAAGCGTATTGGTTTTCTCAAAAATTATAGCGTCTAGATAGCGTCTAGATTTATGGTATTTTTTTTATTAGTAATGGCGGCGATCTGCGATTTTTATCGTGACTGCAACATTATGGCAGACACATCGGACACTTTTGACACTATTTTGGGACCATTGTCATTTATACAGCGATCAGTGCTATAAAAATGATTACCGTGTAAATGACACTGGCAGGGAAGGGTTAAAACACTAGGGGGCGATCAAGGGGTTAAGTGTGTCCTAGGGAGTGATTCTAACTGTGAGGGGGGGTGGTGGTGGGCTACCACTGACATGACAGCGATCACTGCTCCCAATGACAGGGAGCAGTAGATCTCTGTCATGTCAATATGCAGAACAGGGAGATGCCTTGTTTACACAGGCATCTCCCCGTTCTGCCTCTCTGTGACACGATCGCAGGACATCGATTCCGCGGGACCCACGTGCAAAGTCATGCTGTATGCAGAGGGCGTGCATGCCCACTAGCCCCGCCAATTAAAGGGGACGTATAGGTACGCCCATTTGCCCACCGCTGCCATTGTGCCGCCCTATATCGACGTGCAGCGGTCGGCAATTGGTTGATATCCAGTATCTTGAATGATGTCACTTTTTGAAGTTGTATGTCATGGATTTTTTAGAAGAGAACTGAGAACACACGTTACTGCAAAACATGCACCATGTTGCATTGCTGTCTCCTTCATTTTGAATCACACTCCAACACACTGAACCAGTGGACACCAGGCTAGAGTTGCCACCTCATCCCTTTAAACCCGAACACCTTTGAAATACACAGGTTCTGAAGAATAATTTAATAAAGATAAGGCAACAAGTGAGTTTAACCACTTGCCTACCAGGCACGAACACCCCCTTCCTGTCCAAGCCATTTTTCAGCTTTCAGCGCTGTCACACTTTGAATGACAATTGCGCGGTCATGCTACACTGTACCCAAACACATTTTTTTTATCATTTTCTTTACACAAATAGAGATTTATTTTGGTGGTATTTAATCACTGCTGTTTTTTTTTTTTTTTTTACAAAAAATAAATAAAAAGTCCACAAATTTTGGAACAAAAACGTTTTTTTACTTTTTTTCCGTCAGTAAATTTTGTAACTAAGTAATTTTTCACCTTCACTGATGTGCACTGATGAGGTGGCACTGGTGGGCACTTATAGGCTGAACTGGTGGGCATTGATGAGGTGGCACTTATGGGCACTGATGAGGAGGCACTGATGAGGAGGCACTAATATACCACACTTATGGGCACTGATAGGTGGCACTGATATGTGGCACTGGTGAGCACTGATAGGCGGCACTGATGAGCACTGATAGGCAGCACTGGTGGGCACTGATAGGTGGCAGTGGCGGGCACTGATAGGCTGCATAGATAAGCGGTACAGATGGGCACTGATGGGCGTTGATGGGTGGTACTGATGGGCGACACTGATGGGCATTGGTGGACAGCAGTGATGGGCATTGATGGGCAGCACTGATAGGCGGCACTAATTGCCAGCACTGACTGGGATGGCTAATGGGCACTGATTTGTGGCACTTGTGGGCAGTGTGGGCTCTGATCACTGGCATTGGTGGGCACTGTATGCTGGCATTGGTGGGCACTCCATTTTTTACACTTTATTTATATATTGTAATCAGGGCACTGATCATCAGTGCCCTGATTACTTCCCTAGCTGTCCCTTGTGAGGAGATTTTACTGATCAGCTCTCCTCTCCTCACACTCTGTCAATGTGAGGCGAGGAACGGCGATTACAGGCATCTCCGTGTTTACATGTGACCGGCTGTGATTGGACGCAGCCGATCACATGGTTAAAGAGCGGCTGACCTAGTAACACTGTGCGGCCACGATCGCCGGCTGCGCACCCCCACGGGAGAGGCCGTTCCGCAACGCCGTTATATGATGGCTGCCCAGAACAAGAGCTGGACCGCCCCACCGTCATTTGACAGTGGGCGAGCAGCAAGCAGTTTATTACCACCTTAATCAGCCTCAGAACCTGTGTAATTAATATTTGTTTGGGTGGCAACCCTACACCAGGCACACCTACATTGCAGTACATCCCAACACACGTTGACTCAATACCATGTATTGTGGTGTGTCGTGTCACAAAAATAGTGCAGGTCTAATTTAAAGTTAAAGCTATATTAAACCCAAAACTAAAAATGTGATATATTGCAGCTTACCAATGCTTCAATGTGGTGACTGTGTTCATTTTCTTGTTTAGGCATTTTTTCCTCTGTTTTCACCTGGTGATCTTAGAAAAGAGTAACTGTTAGCGCAAAGATAGTGTAACTGTGAACATATAGGTGGGCGATAAACCACTAGTCGTGTTAGTCCATAAGTCCAGAAAGGGTAAATTCTTAAGCTAAATGGCGGCAGCTGTCCTAAGAAAAAGCCAGCTCTGTAAACAGGATAAAAGGTGGGGAAAACACAGGAAGCGCCACCTGAGTGTAGTATTAAAGCACAGTTTTAATAGCAATGTATGTAATACACTCACAAGATAAAGATCAAAATCAAGCTCATCTGTGTGTATATGTAGAATCTCTCCTGGCGTCCAAGACAGGCATCCATGTGTTGAAAAGATGGCAGGGGATCCATTGTCAATCCTGTGGAAGTTGGCCTGACAACGGATCCCCCTGCCATCTCCTTAACACATGGATGCCTGTCTTGGATGCCAGGAGAGATACTACATATACACACAGATGGGCTTGATTTTGATCTTTATCTTGTGAGTGTATTACATACATTGCTATTAAAACTGTGCTTTAATACTACACTCAGGTGGCGCTTCCTGTGTTTTCCCCTCCTTTCACCTGGTAATCTGGCCAGTAGCACACCTCCAGTATTAGAGTGCCTACACTCTGGATGAAAGAGCACAGGGGGGTGCCTTTGGACAGACGCATTGTCAGTTTTGGGGGAGGGGAGTGTTTTAGCAGATTTAGATACACAAATAAATTGAAGCCAAACTCACACTGCAGTTACAAAAGTAGTTAGTAACAGATTCATTTTGGGATAAAGGTTTTACATACAAGCTGATTGCGGTAAGAACCCCTGTCAGTGGTAAATGGTTAGTCTCAACACTCTAACTGCTGCATTTACAGAAGAGCTTGTTCTGTTGAAAAACAACAGACCTACTGGCGGGATCCCCATATGAAAATCAAGAAACTAAGGCTTAAAAAAGGAAACGAATGCGGCCATAACATCTAAGGATTGGTAAGCTGCAATATAATAAATGTTTGCTTTTGGGTTTGATAGGGCTTTAATATCATTATGATGTTTCAAATCTACAGAATAGTCTTTTTTTGGTGTATAGTATAGTTTATTATGGTAAAGGGTATTAGAATAAAACAGTGTCCCACTATTTTCATATTTATGTAGTTATTTTCTTTTCTGCCTTCATTTAAATTTTCTTAAAGTGGATGTAAACCCAATGTCATCCTTTCTAAACTACTGCCATAGGGTTTATCTAGAAGGATATACATGCCTCCTGCATGCATTCTTACCTATCAAATGTCTCCCCTCTGTCTGTTATGAGCCCCGAAAAACTGCAGATTCTGTGGGTGGGTCTGTTGTCTGGAGCTCGGTGGGTGGAGTCGTGATGTCAGTAGACTCCCCGCCCACCTCTACACTCCCCTTGTCAATATGCATTTTCTCCTGTGTATTTCTTACACTGAACTTCTGCTATGATCTCTAACTTACAGTGAAAAGACAGGAAAGTAACCACATGACTTCAGCATGCCCAATTATGCTGAGGTGTGGAACATCCAATCCTGGCAGAGCAGCAGAAGGAAGGAGTGGGAGGGAATTAAAAAATAATGCATGTCTCTTAGGCTAGTGCACGAGATATGTAAATCACCTGTCACTCACAGCAAGGGGGAGGATTTGACAAAGTTTTTTCTCTGTTTGTCAAGATTTATCTCACTGAACAATAAAAGAGGATTGCTCAGAGCTGGATTAACTCTTTGTGGCAAGACTGGGCTCCAATGATAGGAAATCTTATACTCTACACGATGACATAAAAAAATTGGGTTTACATCCACTTTAAGGTGGCTGTAAAGATGAAAGGTTTTTTACCTTATTGCATTCTCTAAAAGATAAAGAAAATGTTTTAGTGGTAGCACAACCCCCCTAAAAACTCACCTGACATGACTGTGCACGTTTGCACCAACTATTCTCCTGGTCCCCACTCCTGCTGCTGTCCATCAAAACTCTTCAGCAGAAAGTGTGGGGGGGGGGAAGTGTGGGGGGGGGGGGGCAGGCATGTATGAGTGCCCTTACAGGAAGTGGCTTCCTATGGGGGCACTTAGCGTAGGGAGGAGCCAGTAGTGCTGACAGGGGACCCCAAAAAAGGAGAATTAGGACTGTTCTGTGCAAAACCATTGCACAGAGCAGGTAAACATAACATGTTTAAGATTTTGTTTTTTAAATAAAAACCAAACCTTTACAATCACTTTAAATCTTGGCGCTGTTTTGTGTATTTGTCCCAGTTTTTGCAGTTACTGACTTATTCGGTGTCTGTAGACTGTATACAGTGTGTATGGCTTTTACAGATTCTGCATTGCTTCCATTCTTCTGAGATGGGAAAAATGGACACCCGTTTTAGCACAATTTATTTAATCAAATGACACACCCTGCCACACTCCCAATCACATGGACACAATAACCATTGCAATATTCAAAAGAACTGAAGGAGTTTAGTGCAGTAGACTATTAAAGAATACAGGGCTCAATGTCAGATGTAATGCCACGTACACACGAGTGGACTTCTCATTGGACTGAACTCCGAAGGACTTTTCAACAGAGTTCCGACCGACTTCCGCTGAAACGGACTTGCCTACACACGATCACACCAAAGTCCATTCGTTTTGAACGTGATGACCTACGACGGGATTAGAAAAAGGAAGTTCAATGGCCAGTAGCCAATAGCTGCCCTTGCGTCGTTCTTGGTCCGTCGGACTAGCATACAGACGAGCGGTTTTCACTATAGGAACTGGTTCCTGCGGAAAGATTTGAAACATGTTCTATTTCTAGGTCCGTCAGAATTTTTGAAAAAAAAAGTCAGATGAAGCCCATACACGAGCGGAATGTCTGACGGAATTGTTACATCGGACCTTTTCTGCCGGAAAGTCCGCTCGTGTGTACGCAGCATAACACTGGAGATTGGGGGTGGGGGGGTCAAGGCTGGTTTCATACCATTCACACCTCACATGTGTTGCTGCATTGCAATGCTATTTATTATTATGAATGGCACTTCAATGCACCTCCATAGTGCACATTCATTGCAGTGCTCTGCAATGCACACTAACACACTGGCATGCACTGTGGTATGCTGAATTGGCAATAAAAATGTGGGCATTATTTTTTTTTTTTGGTTGTCTATCACATGAATGGGCTGCACTAATACAACACACATCAACGCGCAATATAACATGTGTTAACACAATGCACCTGAGTGGACCGGTGTGAAAGGGTCTTAAGCCTAGGTTCACATGACTGTGATGCATGTACTGCAAATTTGATCCTTATTTTTGTCCTATGTGAGGTGTGAATTTGCCTTGCATTTTGAGGTGGACAGGTGCGAATTTACCGCAAATTTCAGGACAGTGAACAATTTGCAGAGATGTGACCTGTGTGCTGCGAGTTTACTGCAAGTTGAATTGAAGCCTATGAAGATAAAATTCGCACTGCACCATAGGAATTTGCAACACACCCGCAGTCAACACACACAGGACCATACCTCCCAACATTTTGAGATGGGAATGAGGGACACCTACTAGCAAACGTATGTAGGCATAGGACACGCCTCCTGCCACACCCCAAAAAAAGGTTAATTAAATCCGCAAGGGCTTTTTTTTTCCAATACTATTCTGTTGTATTGGCTTTTAAAATTTACAAATGCAGCAATTTAGAAATTGGATGAAAGGTTTAGCACTGGGAAACACTTTTTGAAGGATAAAAAGTGCATTTTATATACAACTATATAGATCAGGACAAAATGAGGGACAAATGAGGGGGAAAGAGGGACATTGCTCCAAATCAGGGACAGTCCCTCGAAATCAGAAACAGTTGGGAGCTATGTACAGGACCCTTTTTTTTTTCTCACACCAAATTCTCAACACATAGATATGAACCAAAGCCATGGAATACTAAGCTTTTTACATGACCTGCAAATCTGTGTGTTCCTAAACGCATAAAACCCGCCGGTGTGAACCCAGGCTAAAAGTGAGTTTAGTTTTGCTTTAAAATATATGTGCCTATTTTGATATTTGGTAACTCCATGAGCATGAAATGTGATACCGCTACAAACAAGGGATTGCCATAATCATGTACTTTAGGACTAGGATGCGGAATCCTAGTAAAATAAAAATAAAAAATATGCAAGTTTTTTGTATTTTGGCATATTTTATACAATAATGAAAAAGTGCATAATACATTGGTTGGTTTACAATATATACAGTATAAAATGTATCTTTCATTTGCAAAAACAGATGCATTCATTGCTCATGCCAGAAGCTTTTTATTTTCTCATCTATGAAGATGTAAAGGAATATATGTATGAAAGCAAAAAATTGAGTAATTGTATACATAAATGATAGACCTGCATTTAAGCTAATCAGGACTGAAATATGTATGAGGCATCTGCAGACATGTATGAATGCTTTATTTGTTGTTTTGTATATCATCTATCTATTTTTAACCTTTCTTTTTGCCTTACGCTTATAGATAATCAAGCTACTTAATACAGAAATGTAAAGGGTAATTAATATGTGTAAAGTACATTAACTCATAGCCGTCAATTACCTTTCAGTTTATTGGTGTCACATTAAAAGATTTTTTTTTTTTGCGCTGGTTAAGGCCTCATGCATAAATAAGCCACTTGAGCCGTCATCTGAAATGAATAATGAACTTTTGAAGGTAAAGAGTGTGACATGTCTACAAGGTTTTTCAGATCTGGAATTGATTATCAAGTATAACAGCCATCATTACAGATGCCGCTGGTCCTGTATGATCTTACAGGCTGTGAAGATGTAAAACCTTTTTCCAAAGTCTCCTTGTATAGGCAAAGAATCATTCATTTGTGTGCGTTTTGGCTATACATACATTTTACGTTACTTTCAGTTAGAGACTGACAATCTACAAAATGTCTCTTTTTGTTTTTACAATGTTTTATTGTGTTTTTATTTACAGTACATATTGTAGTTAAAAAATAAAATAATGAAAAAAGAATAAAATAACACTGATCCTAAAGCACCTTTCTGCAGCAGACTACATAACTTTTTTTTTTTTTTTCAAATATCAACCATGTTATACTTACCCGCTCTGTGCAGTGGTTTTGCACATAGCAGCCCTGATCCACCTCTTCTCAGGTCCCCCGCCAGTGCTCTTGGCACCTCTCTCCTGCCGAGCACCCCTGAGCCGCTGCTCTGTGTGCCCATTCAAACACGGAGCATTACTCAGCTCCTCCCCCGCTCTGCTCATTGGCTCTCTGGCTGTGAATGACAGTATTGGAGCCAATGGGTCTTGCTGCTGTATCAGCCAATGAGGAACGAGAGATCCGGGAGAGTCAAAGCTCCTGTGCACAGTGCCGGAGGAAGATCGGGCTCAGGTAAACAGTGGGGTGGGCTGCTACATACAGAAGGTTTTTTACCTTCATGCATAGAATGCACGAAGGTAAAAAAAAAATTTACAACCACTTTAATCACTTGCTGACCACTGCACGCCTATATACGTTGGCACAATGTCAGCAGTGGACAAATGGGTGTATTTGTATGCCCCCTTTAAGTGGCGGGGCTAACAGGCATGCGTGACCATGCCCGTATAGCGTGACCGTGCCCGAGGGACAGGCAGACTCGATGTCCGCTGGTCTCCCTTCGATCGTGTCACAGAGCCGCAGAACGGGAAAGTGCCTATGTAACCAAGGCATTTCCCCATTCTGCCTTGTGACAGGACAGAGATCACCGCTCCCTGTCATCGGGAGCAGTGATCGCTGTCATGTGAGCTAGTCACTCCCTAGGACACACTTAACCGCTTGATTGCCCCCTAGTGGTTAACCCCTTCACTGCCAGTGTAATTTACACAGTAATCAGTGCATTTTTATAGCACTGATCGCTGCATAAGTGACAATGGTCCCCAAAATAGTGTCAAAAGTGTCCAATGTGTCCGCCATAATGTTGCAGTCACAATGAAAATTGGAGATCGCCGCCATTACCAATAAAAAAAAAGAAAATAATAATATAACCCTCTACACCAGGTAATGCCATAAAACTATCCCCTATGTTGTAGGCGCTATAACTTTTGCGCAAACCAATCTATATATACGCTTATTGCGATTTTTATTTTTTTTACCAAAAATAGGTAGAAGAATGCATATCGGTCTAAACTGAGGAAACAACATTTTTTTTATATATTTTTGGGGGATATTTATTATAGCAAAAGTAAAAAATATAGCATTTTTTTTGAAAAGTGTTGCTCTTTTTTTGTTTATAGCATAAAAAATAAAAACTGCAGAGGTGATCAAATACCACCAAAAGAAACCTCTATTTGTAGGAAAAAAAGGATGTCAATTTTGTTTGGGCGCAACGTCGCATGACCACGCAATTGTCAGTTAAAGCGATGCAGTGCCGAATCGCAAAAAGTGCTCTGGTCAGGAAGGGGGTAGGATCTACCGGGGCTGAAGCGGCTCCTAGGTGGAGCCCGGAACCAACACTCATTCTTAAAGGATATGCTTACCTGTCCAATCAAGTTGCTGCTTTCTTCCAAAATGTGGACCTAGGATGGAAGGCTTCATCCCACCTAACACTCTACAAAACCTCAGGGATCCAGGATACCAGGATTTAGTGATTCTGGAGAAAACTGAAAATGTAGTTTCCTCTGTATGAAACACTCATCACAAGGTCCCTCCCCTCAACATGCATGAAAGAGAACCTTTGGTGAGACCAAATCATCATTATACCCTGACAAAGTCCAGCAATGTCATAACTGGTACAAGCTGCATGTACAGCTACAGGTTGCTAACTATTATGGGTATTGTAGACAACAGGTCATGTTTTCAGGATTTCCCTCAGATGAAACAGCTGTGGTAATTACTAAGGCAGTTAAACTGATCAAATCACCAGTGCAAAATAATGGAAAGCCTGAAAACATGACCTGTCGGGGCACCTTGAGGACTGGAGTTAAGAAACACTGTTATAGAAAACTACACTGGCAATGGTAGCAACAATAGTTAGCCTAATGATCATGTCTGACCTAACCAACTCCCCTGATACCACAAAAAAATAAAAATTCAAATCCATGAATTTATAATCACATAACAGCACCAAGAGGCAAATGCATATCACAAATATGTTTATATGCAGGGCTCAAGTCCTGTGGGACCGCATGGGAACGGAGTTCCTGTACTTTTTCCACAACAGGAACTCAGTTCCCGTTAGCAGCCGTGTCCTGCAAGACTTTGAAGTATGCACGCTGTGTGGCAGGTGCTAAACCAGCAGCTGCCGACACAGCTCGCAATAGTAAGTGCCGCATACCTGACCATTCAGTCATTGCCAGTAGGGGGCCCCATGACAGCTGCTGCTTCGATCTACCTGTCAATAAAAGCTAGCTGACAGGTAGATCAGGTCCCTGCTGCTAAGAGATTGTATTTAATCAGACCTCTCGTGATGCGCTCCCCCCCGCCGTCCCCTCCTGATTTTCTGTCTCCTCATCCCCCCCAGTCTCCTGCATACTTGCTCTGTGTGTCCCACTGAATCCCCCCCTCCTCTATATTCAGTGCCATATGATAAGAGAACCCAGAAGAGGAGCACAGCTATTCTGCTCACAGGACATGCAGGGAGAGAGGTGAGCTGAGGGAGGAACATCAGTTTGGGGTGGTAAGCTGAGCACAATACCTGGCAACGTTTAATGGCAGGAGGGAAGTTTATGTGGAAATATGTGAAGGGTTGGAATAGCAGCGAGTGTGTATTGGAGCCCTGCAGAGTTTGCAGCCGCCCAAGCTCACATACATCTCCTAAGCAGGAACACATCACTATCTCCCCAAGGATTCTGTCCAGATAATGTGCAGTTAATTTATGACCTTTCCGTTTAACCCTGTGTTATCCAAACTCTGTTCAATGAAAAGTGTATACGCACCACATAAACACTCTATATATAAAATAAAATTCCCCAATAAAGATAAAAACATGATGTTCACATTTGCATGGAAGCACAATTGAATGAATGCTGATTATTCAGAGAATTACCGTATTTATGTTTATTGAGGATTGTTTTTGTTTATGTACTAACAGTTAAGCTTTCATACACACAATACGAAAATTGGATGAAAAATACCACTTTTGAAGCGTTCGTGCAAATGAGCGTATCATTTTTTTTTTTGGTGGGCAAGTGGATCTTGGGTGGGAGTTTCCACACTTTTTTCCCCAGGACTTGACCCCTGTTTATATGCACTCCAGTATGCACATTAATTAATCTAGTCTGCTACTCTTTATTAAGTAAAACATATGATATTTTAAGATAACATGAACGTGTATCTAATAAACACATTATTTTATTCTTGTATTTAAGGGAGCAACTGCACCCTTAGGTTTCACGGACTGTGTACCTGAGCTTTGCATGCAAGAAATCACACTAGAACTAAACTACATTGGGCACCAGGAATGTCTGCTCTAGTAAACACAGATGCAGGCACAGATGATGTGGTCCTAAGAATATTACTATATGACAGGCAATGTCATCAGGGAATTGTGTACTTCATAAACAACCTCACAATCACATTTTATAATCATATACAGGGTTCTCATCCAGAGATGGCTTTCTTAGCAGCACAAATCTGTTATCATATGTTTTCTGATATGTCTGATGTAAAAAAAAAAATGTGATGCTTATTTTCAATACTGCTTATGTAAAGCGATGTTCAACTATTGTATTATTTATATTTTAAAGGATCTGTTACCCTAATACTGATATTCTAGATTTTGGTGTTCTCACATTTCTTGTTGTTTTTATAGATTATAATAATAAAATAGTTCACTGAACAGGGTATAATTTTGGAGTACAAAATAATTGCTAGAAGTATAGTTAACTTTTTTCCAGCACAGCCCACAATGTAAAGTGGTCCCTAGAATGTAACATACTATGCAGTCTATAGAGTCGAGCAGGATAGTATATGGAATGCAGTAATCTGGACTATGCAATATACAGCAACTGGGGTCAACAGTAGGGACGAGCTCGATGTTCAAGTCGAATGTAAGTTCGGCTCGAACATCGGGTGTACGCCCGTTCGATGAATAGGAAACATTATGGGGAAATTTTATGGGGAAATTTGAGCGCCGTAGAATGCCCCATAATGCACTGCGAGATTGTTGTATGATGATGGGCCAAAGCATGCACCTAACCTGCATGCTTTGGCCAATCACAGTGCCCTCTGCTGAGAGAGCCATAATTGGCCAAAGGCAGGGTGCCTTTGGCCAATCATAGCTCAGGAGGACTAAGTCCATGCCCCACACTATATAAGGCTGCTTACATAGCGGCCACGTGCAGTGTTGTTGGCGTGGACGGAGAGCAGTGTATTTCATATATATATATATATACACAGTCAGTCTAGTGTGTGTGCGTGTGTATATATATATATATACAGGGCTCAAGTCCTGCAGGAACGCATGGGAACGGAGTTCCTGTACTTTTTCCACAACAGGAACTCAGTTCCCTTTAGCAGCTCTGCAAGACTTTGAAGTATGCGAGCTGTGTGGCAGGTACACAGCTCGCAATAGTAAGTGACGCACACCAGGGGTGGACTGACTATTCAGGCATTGCCAGTAGGGGGCCCCATGACAGCTTCCGCTTCGATCTACCTGTCAATCACAGCTAGCTGATGGGTAGATCAAGTCCCTGCTGCTAAGAGATTGTGTTTAGTCAGACCTCTCGTGATGTGCTCCTCCCCCGCCGGCCCCTCCTGATTTTCTGTCTCCTCATCCCCCCCCCCCCAGTCTCCTGCATATTTTCTCTGTGTGTCCCGCTGAATCCCCCCCTCCTCTATCTTCAGTGCCATATGATGAGAGAACCCAGAGGAGGAGCACAGCTATTCTGCTCACAGGACATACAGGGAGAGAGGTGAGCTGAGGGAGGAACATCAGTTTGGGGTGGTAAGCTGAGCACAATACCTGGCAAAGTTTAATGCCAGGAGGGAAGTTTATGTGGAAATATGTGAAGGGTTGGAATAGCAGCGAGTGTGTGTTGGAGCCCTGCAGAGTTTGCAGACCCCCAAGATAACATACATCTCCTAAGCAGGAAAACATCACTATCTCCCCAAGCATTCTGTCCAGATAATGTGCAGTTAATTTATGACCTTTCCATTTAATTCTGTGTTATCCAAACTCTGTTCAATGAAAAGTGTAAACTCACCACATAAACGCTCTATATACAAAATAAAAATCCCCAATAAAGATCAGAAAATGATGTTCACATTTGCATGGAAGCACAATTAAATGAATGCTGATTATTCAGAGAATTACTGTATTTATGTTTACTGAGGATTTGTTTTTTTTTTATGTACTAACAGTTAAGCTTCATACACACAATATGAAAATTGGATGAAAAATAAAATTTTTGCAGCGTTCGTGCATATGAGCGTATCATTTTTTTTTTTTTTGGTGGTGGAGTGGATCTTGGGTGGGAGTTCCCACACTTTTTTCCCCAGGACTTTACCCCTGTATATATATATATATATATATATATATATATATATATATATATATACATATATATATATATATATACACACACACACACACACTGCATTTAGCATAGACTATACATTCAGTGGATACTCTATATTTAGTCAGTGCAGGCAATATATATATATATATATATATATATATATATATATATATATATATATATATATATATGTATGTATGTATGTATGTATGTATGTATGTGTGTGTGTGTGTGTGTGTGTGTGTGTGTGTGTGTGTGTGTGTGTGTGTGTGTGTGTGTGTGTGTGTGTGTGTGTGTGTGTATATATATATATATATATATATATATATATATATATATAGTGCATTCAATGGTGTATAGTTTCTAATACACTTCAGGCAGTGTACACAGTATATAATTGTCAGGGAATTAGTAGACCAGACTGTGTGGACTGCACAGAGGAAACCCAAAAACACATGTAAGTGAAATAATGATTATTTATTAAGATAAGTGATAAGAAAATACAAACAGTGCACAACCAACCCAACAAACCCACCAACAACAACAGTATATACAGCAATGGGCAGTACCAGAAACACAGATGTCAGCCAGGCCAGGGTCATACACAGCAGATCAGCAGAAGGACAAGGGATGTTCCAGAGACATAAACGTTAGCCAGGCCAAGGTCATACATAGGGAGATCAGTAGAAGAGGGACTGGGAACAAACAGGACAAGGAGGGGATGGATCAGGATGAAGGTTAAAGGTAAGGGTACAGGAACACAGGATCAGGAGGACAGGATCAGGATGGGATTGGGTACAGGCTCAGGTTACAAGGTTCAGGACGCAGGTCAGGATGTCAGGTGCATGGATTCCAATGTTTTTTTTTTTTTTTTTAGCACCTGACTAGAGCCAGAGGCTCTATTAGGTTTCAAAATAGGGTGCCCTGATCCCACCCAATTGTGGAGTGGGGTCTCTCTCTCTGTAGGGAAATGTGGAGCGGGGTCTTTCTCTGTGTAGGGAAATGTGGAGCAGGGTCTATCTCTGTTCAGGGAAATGTGGAGCAGGGTCTCTCTCTGTGCAGGGAAATGTGGAGCGGGGGTCTCTCTCTGTGCAGGGAAATGTGCAGTGGAGTCTCTCCCTGTTTAGGGAAATGTGTAACGGAGGCCTTCTCTGTGCAGGGAAATGTGGAGCGGGGTCTCTCTCTGTGCAGGGAAATGTGGAGCGGGGTCTATCTCTGTGCAGGGAAATGTGGAGCGGAGTCTCTCTCTGTGCAGGGAAATGTGGAGCGGAGTCTCTCTCTGTGCAGGGAAATGTGGAGCGGGGTCTCTCTCTGTGTAGGGAAATGTGGAGCGGGGTCCCTCTCTGTGTAGGGAAATGTGGAGCGGGGTCCCTCTCTGTGCAGGGAAATGTGGAGCGGGGTCTCTCTCTGTGCAGGGAAATGTGGAGCGGGGTCTATCTCTGTGCAGGGAAATGTGGAGCGGGGTATCTCTCTGTGCAGGGAAATGTGGAGCGGGGTCTCTCTCTGTGCAGGGAAATCTGGAGCGGGGTCGCTCTCTGTGGAGGGAAATGTGGAGCGGGGTCTCTCTCTGTGCAGGGAAATGTGGAGCGGGGTCTCTCTCTGTGCAGGGAAATGTGGAGCGGGGTCTCTCTCTGTGTAGGGAAATGTGGAGCGGGGTCTATCTCTGTGCAGGGAAATGTGGAGCGGGGTCTCTCTCTGTGCAGGGAAATGTGGAGCGGGATCTCTCTCTGTGCAGGGAAATGTGGAGCGGGGTCTATCTCTGTGCAGGGAAATGTGGAGCGGGGTCTATCTCTGTGCAGGGAAATGTGGAGCGGGGTCTTTCTCTGTGTAGGGAAATGTGGAGCGGGGTCTATCTCTGTTCAGGGAAATGTGGAGCGGGGTCTCTCTCTGTGTGCAGGGAAATGTGGAGCGGGATCTCTCTCTGTGCAGGGAAATGTGCAGTGGAGTCTCTCCCTGTTTAGGGAAATGTGTAACGGAGGCACTCTCTGTGCAGGGAAATGTGGAGCGGGGTCTCTCTCTGTGCAGGGAAATGTGGAGCGGGGTCTATCTCTGTGCAGGTAAATGTGGAGCGGAGTCTCTCTCTGTGCAGGGAAATGTGGAGCGGGGTCCCTCTCTGTGTAGGGAAGTGTGGAGCGGGGTCCCTCTCTGTGCAGGGAAATGTGGAGCGGGGTCTATCTCTGTGCAGGGAAATGTGAAGCGGGGTCTCTCTCTGTGCCGGGAAATGTGGATCGGAAGGCACTTTCTGTGCAGGGAAATGTGGAGCGGGGTCTCTCTCTGTGCAGGGAAATGTGGAGCGGGGTCTCTCTCTGTGCAGGGAAATGTGGAGCGGGGTCTATCTCTGTGCAGGGAAATGTGGAGCGGGGTCTATCTCTGTGCAGGGAAATGTGGAGAGGGGTCTCTCTCTGTGCAGGGAAATGTGGAGCGGGGTCTCTCTGTGCAGGGAAATGCGGAGCGTGGCATAGCTTTACTTACAGATTGACCCGGCCGGCTGAGACCCATTTGTTCCACTACTGGCCTCTATCGCCTGCACTGGTTGCTAGGATAGCCTGGCATGTCACGATCCAGAG
The DNA here is from genome assembly GCA_028564925.1 of Lithobates sylvaticus. Classification (NCBI taxonomy): domain Eukaryota; kingdom Metazoa; phylum Chordata; class Amphibia; order Anura; family Ranidae; genus Lithobates; species Lithobates sylvaticus. The sequence goes on along the minus strand of CM053027.1, from coordinate 160,793,329 downwards.
GAGGAAAGCGAGGCTGAGGCCGCAGGATTTAAAGCAGAGGAGGATCTTCTGCCTCCACCACGCCTATTACAGTTTGGCTCCACCCATCTCCTCCCTCCATCTTCTCCTGTGCGTCGCCATGCACCTCAGAGCCTGCCTGATGGAAGGGAACTGTCTCTGACTGTGCCAGGACCACCTCTACAGAGTCAACCTGCTTGAGGTGAGGTTGGGAGCAGTGAATGAATTACCGTAGAACATATGTGTAATGTGGAGCATGTGTGTCATGGGAGCATGAGCTGGCAGCAGAGGAGGTGGTCACATCCTTAGATCTCAGCCAGGGGTCATGCTGGGACTTGCAGTCCTTACATTTGGGGATGTGACACCCCAAAAGTAAAGGACTGCAGGTCCCAGCATGAACCCCTCAGAGCTCAGAATGTGTCACACACCCCTGCCCCCCCCCCAACTAGTGAAGGACTGCAGGTCCCACTGCCCCAGCTTAAACCCCTCAGAACGTGTCCTCCCGGCCCTTAAACTAGTGAAGGACTACAGGTGATAACATGAACCCATGGGATCTAAGGGGCCACATCCTTAAATCTCAGGGGTTCATGCTGGGACTTGTTTTAATCCTTCACTTTTGAGGATATGACCCCCAAAGTGAAGGACTACAGGTCCCAGCATGAACCCCTCAGCGCTCCGGATGTGTCACACCCCCCCCACTAGTGAAGAATTACAGGTCAGAGCATGTATCCGTGAGATCTAAGGGGGTCACAATCTTAGATCTCAGGTTTTCATGCTAGGACTTGTACTCCGTAACTAATTGGGGGGGTCTCATCCTTAGATATAAGGCGTTAATGCTTGGACTTGTAGTCCTTCAATAGTTGCAGGGGGGCGAGTCAGGTCCTCCGCTCTGAGGGATTCATACAGAGACTTGTTTGCACTTTAGTTCCTGGAGGCCATGGTGGTACAAGTCCCACAAGGGCCCTGGAGGGCCACATTGTCCTCCCTGCCACTACCCCACCTTTATGATAATGTAAAACCTTAGACTGTTTTCCCTTATCTATAACTTTGCCACCACTGTCTCTATGGGCCACTTGACTGGACTTGCCCCCTAGGCCAAAGGCTGCCAGCCCTCCCCTGGCTGATAGAGAAAAAAAATGTACAGTGGGTTAGGTGAGAAAAATAGAAAATTTGTTTATTTTCATTTTGTTTCTGTTAGTTTCCGTTGATTCGTAACGATTCGTAAATTCGTAAGTCGTCGGTGTTCGTATTCATAACGTTTCGTATTTTCGTAAGAGTTATTTTTTCGTTGATTCGTTTTTCCGTTAGTTTCATTTTCGTTTATTTGAAATTCGGACGCATTCGTATTTTCGTAGATTTAGTTACATTCGTACTTTCGTAAGATTGATTTATTCGTACTTTCGTAACATTGTTTTCGTAGATTCGTAATCGGAGCATAATTCATAATTTTATGTAATGTGTAATGTGTATGCTATTATTACATTGTAAGAGACACGGAAAATTACGAATTGCAAAAAAAAAAAAAGTTACGAATATACAAATTTTTTCGTTCAATCCATTCGAAGCACGTTAAGCAGCGCCATTGTAAGAGACACTGAAAATTACGAATCGAAAAAAAAAAAAGTTACGAATGTACAAATTTTTTCTTTCAATCCATTCGAAGCACGTTAAGCAGCGCCATTGTAAGGGACACGAAAAATTACCAATTCAAAAAAAAAAAAGTTATGAATGTACAAATTTTTTCGTTCATTTTGATTTTCGTTGTTCCTGTTAAAATTTTTCGGATTTTCTTCATTCGTAGTTTCGTCTAATTTGGTTATTTCCGATTTTTGTTGTTTTTCATATTCGTTCGATTCGAACATTCGTTAAAAAAAAATTGCGAATCATTCGTTCATTTGTACGATAACAAATGAACGAATATAACAAATTTTAACGGAAAACAAAAAAAAAACGAAACGAATTGCACATGTCTAAACTTAATTATTATATATCCAGCTTCCCTTAAAGTTCGATTTAACAGGTATGAGTGGATGTGCAGAAAATATGTCACATTTTCTTCAGATGGACTTTGTTAACGGCAAAACATTTATGTGTGTTTAAGTGGATCTATGTGTGTCTTTAAAGCATGCATAACATTGTACTGACATTGTTCTCTTGGGAGTCTGCTTCTGTTAGAATGCTTTTGTATAACCTTTGCTGAATTGCTGGTCCACGTGAAAATGTACATGATGGAAAGATAGAAATGTCATTTTAAATTTCCATCTGCCATTATTTTAGAAGCACTTTTACTGTAGCTTTTAATTAGGGCTGGGGAATTTAAAGATTAAATTCTCGATTAATCGTAAATTTTTTTGATCAATCAAAATTCTTTTGATTGATACTCACCTCTCCGCCTGCTTCCGGGTTTTCAGGGAGTTCTGTCGGAGATCCGGTGACGTTATAGACATCAACGTCACCAGACTCCTCCCCCCTTCCCCAAGTGCCTCTGTAACGACATATTCGGCGACCCATCGCAGTTTGCTACGGAAGTGACATTCCATCGCCGCCATCTTGCTACACCCCACACTCGTCCACAGTAAGGATACACTAAGAAGGGGGAAAGCGCACATGTTGTTACACCCACCGGAGTTTTGCATTTTAGACGTATTTATTACAGTAAAGTCACTTTCTATAGTGAAATACAGTACTTAGAACTCCGTCTGACTGCTTAGATGTTGAATTTTAAAAGCAGCAAACTTCTGTCAGATTAGCAAACCTGTGAGATGACCAGGATTACCGCTGCTTTTAAAATTCAAGATCTAAGTAGTCAGACGGCGTTGTAAGTACTGTATTTCACTATATAAACGTTATAATTAATCAAAATTAGTCGATTAATCGATTTTAAAAAAAAATTATTAATCGAACACGAAGATTTTAATCAGTAACAGCCCTACTTTTAATACAAAATAAAAGGCTGGTTCTGAATAACTAACTCAATTGTTTGGGGGGGAAATGGAAACACATAAGAATGGCAAAGGCCCTTCGGTCAGGGTGGGGTTTCTACGTCTTTTGGTTAACACTTAATTGTAAGCATGGATTTACTCTTTATAACTCATAGCTGCAATACATTGTTTTTTTTTATACCAATTTTTTTTTTCAGGTTAGATTTACTTGTAACTTCGCAAGTTGTCACTCTGCATTCGCTTATACAGTAATACGTGAGATAGTGAGTCAATCAACAGTAAGTGAATTTAACGCTTAGCTCCAGGTTTTAGTGAACTTTAAATAGTTCTTTTGGATCAAGCTGGTCCAAACAAACTATTTCTTTCACTAACACATGCAGTGGCTGTTAGCATTGTATAAAATGTATGTAGGGCGCAATGACGTCACAACTTATAATTATCTCATTACTTTTTTTGCCATTTTGGCGCCAATGGCGGTCCTTTTTTAGTATATTTACAAACATTAATCACATGTATTTGTGACAGTTGTCTTTGAAGCATCTGGTGTGACAAGCGAAACCGGTCAGGCTTTCAGCCTTGCTCCCATGTTGCCAGCTTCTGGGATACCTCCTCCCCTATATCCTCCATTTACCTGAGGGACTTTAAAGGTATTTGGATATAGACTCATAAACCTCAACTTCTTACAAGCATGGCTTGGACTTCTCAAAAACCACATGGATGGCTAAGTACATTTTCCCTCTTGAGTGTTAAATGGCTTGAAATATTTCTTTGATTTATACTGATGATGACTCCCACACTGGACAATAATGAATTATACTGAATTAATAATGAATTATATACTACAAAGTTGGAGGAGTTCTCCTGTGTCTATCCAGCTGACAATAAAGGGAGGGCAAAAGATACCATGCTATAGGCCAGCCCTCAAAATTTCCACTCGCCTGCTCGCATTTGGAGAGTGGAAATTAGTTGAGGGCGAGTGAGGAGCCTTATCAGAGAGGGATATGGTGGGTGCTGCAGGCAGGTGGGGTTAAATGGGAGTCAATTTTGCGATCAGCCAGGAAACTGTGAGGAACGGAGAGGAGAGGAAGAGGAGTGCCACCGGATCTCACAGAGAGGAGAGAAAAAGGAGTGCTGCCGGATCACACAGAGAGCCGATCTCCACTGTCAAACAAAGTTCCACCTCCTGGACCAGCTCCTATGATAGACAGCACACTGGTCCAATGCTGGGAAATTGAAGTAGTGGGACGTGTATCATAGGAGTTGGTCCAAGAGGCATAACTTTGACAGCAGAGATCCGCTCCTCTTTATCTCCTCTCCCTTCCAATGAGGCTACATTGATGGGCACTGATAGGCTGCGGTAATAGGCACTGGTAGGCTGCATTGAAGGGCACTGGTAAGCTGCATTTATGGGCTCTGATAGGCTGCATTAATGGACACTGATGAGGCTGCATTTATGGGCACTGATGAGGCTGCATTTATGGGCACTGATAAGGCTGCATTGATGGGCACTGATGAGACTGCACTGATATGCTGCACTGATAAACTGCTCTGATGAGCATGCATTGATAGGCACTAATGAGACTGCACTGATGGCCACTGATGGGCACTGATGAGGCTGCACTGATGGGCACTGATGGGGCTGCACTTATGAGGCAGCACTGATATACTGCACTAGTGGTCACTGATATGCTGCACTGATAGGCACTGATGAGACTGCACTGATGAGGCTGCACTGATGGGCACTGATATGCTGCAATGATGGGTACTGATATACTGAATTAATGGGCACTAATGAGGTTGCACTGATGGGCACTGATAAAGTTGATTTTGTTAATATTTATTTTTGTAACTTAATTCTGCATAAAACATTTAACAGTGTAATTTCATGAGACAATTTGTGAGGGTGTGTTTAGTGGCGGAATTAGGGACGGGGTAGGGTAGGGGTTTGGTGGGGCAACTGGTGGCAAGTAACTCTTAAAGTGGTTGTATACCCCTTTTTTACATTTTTACCTACCTACCTAAAAAAATTAATATCTCCTAAACATGTACGTTTTAGGAGATATTCACGTTACATGCATCCCCTGGCGTCAGCGGCGCATGCGCAGTGAAGGTCCGGCACAGGTCTGGCGTATCACACTGGAACTTGCGGGAATGGAGGGCTCATGTGTGCATGTGCGGGAATAATGTAATCGTGACTCCAGCCACTCACAGCACCGGCGCTGTGAACCTGGAAGAAGCACGGAGGGGAAAATGTCAGCTCCCTCTGTAACTAGGATGGTAAGTATTGCGGTGCATACTAGCTCATTATGCACTTGCCTTACAGGTTTTTTTTTTTTTTTTGCAGGTATACACAACCGCTTTAAGGCCTGGCTAGTAGCTCAGAACTTGAATTTTTGATCCCTGCTATAAGCTATTCCAGTGTTATATGTGATGACAGTGACACCTTTCCCTGGGAGTTTTCCAGTTATGCCTGATGTTTGATAGATATGTCATTATTCATCCTGACTCCATGCTGTTTATATAGGGGCTGGTCTTATAACAAACTTTATTGAAGGACACCTTCATGGTCTTTAAATCCTAGTAACCACATATAGTGGCCCATCATATTGTTCATATGTGGGTTGATCTCATACCACAGCCCAAAGGAACTTATTAAAACTGGCCATATTGAGTGGCCCACTAATATTGCCTATATGTGGATTGGATTCCCTTATAATCCATGAGAAGATCCTTTAATGGACTTTAAACAATGTTCAACTATACACTAGTCCTGGAATATATTCTACCAAAGGATCCCTTCTAGGAATCCTGAAGAACATCAAGTTATAAGTTATATACAAACAAAGCAAGTCATTGTTCTGCAAGTTTGAAAATTGCTTGCCAAGCTATTGCTAGACTTGCCAGGCTTCACAAGTTTGTTGCACAATTGCAGCAAGTCAACATTGCATGACTCCAGATCAAATTTCTTTGCAAAAATGATGCAAGTCTGCTCCAAGTTCTGGTTCAGTTGTGTTGTGCAATAGTCATCCCACCATAGGGGTCACTGTGGCTGGATTTTCATGCTGTAGACTTGCAGAGCTCTTGCTGTAGACTCATTACTGCAACTTTGCTCTTGCTAGAGACTTGCCACACAAATTTGCTACAAATTGGAAAGTGTCAACTAGAACTTGTGCTTCAAGTACTCTGCAAGTGTACAACTTGCCAATGAAAATGTGCAGCAAGTTAACAATTCAACGCTGCCACAAATTTGGGGCAAGTTATCCTTGCTATCTGGGTATTATAATATGGAGGAAGAACATTTATCCTGAATAGGTTGAATGTGAATCCCACTGGGGTACACACATTTATGAACACGTGATATCACATAGTTTTTTTCTCTTTTTCTTTCCCCTTTTTTTCTTGGGGGGGGGGGGGGGGTGTTTGTTAACACAACTTCCTAACAGCTGTCATGGTTGTGTTTTAATAATTGGCCAATTATGATTAGGTTTTATTAGTGGGATAGTGTATTTTGTATTTTCTGGCTTATTAGTGTTCAATAAAGTAATTTTCTATATTGTCACATGTGTCAGACTTTGCTAGGTCCTTTCATAATATTTATCTAGGGATACACTGCACGTTTATTTTGCACTGAGGTTGAGCTTAGCCTAGTTTTTTTTTTCCTTATATATGAATGCAGCGACAGTTCCCTCATAATAAAACGTAATCCAAGTTCATCATATTATTTGTCTCGAGGACACATTTTTTTTCTTTTTACTAAAATATATGTAGCCTCAGCTACAGTATATACTCTATACAGATCTGTGTTCTGGCAGTGGTACAGGAATTTCCTGCCCATTTCCTGGAATAAAATTCAGAAACTGTAAAGTTTTCTGTGAATGGCGGAACAGTGCTCAGTCCAGCTAAATATTTTGGAGCTAACAAAAAACAGCGCTGTATACTGTTTGTAGCTGAGGCTACATACAGTTCATACAACACTGACAGCCACTGCATGTGTTAATGAAGAAGATCGTTTGGACCAGCTTGGTGCAAACAATATATTTAAAGTTCACTAAAACATGGAGTTAGAAAACAGGAACCACCGCTTCAGGACGGCTCTTCAAGGAGAATGCTTGTCTTCCCAGATTAAGGAGCCCCAGGTGCTGGCTAACACAATCACAATAGGCAGTGGAGTTAGGCTTTAACTGGAGTTAGGCTTTAACTGCTTGCTGACCGCCGGCTGTCTATTGACGGCCAGGCGGCGCAGCTCTCATGGCGAGAGGGCGTCATATGACGTCCTCCCCTTCTCGGCCCACCAGGGGGCACGCGCACGCCGTGTTACTGGGGACTCAGTGCGCGTGCCCGGCGGCCGCGATGTCTGCCGGGCACCCGCGATTGCCCGGTAACACAGCAGGACTGTGGATCTGTGTATGTAAACACACAGATCCACGGTCCTGTTAGAGGAGAGGAGACCGATGGTGTGTTCTCAATACAGAGAAACACCGATCGGTCTCCTCCCCTTGTCAATCCCCTCCCCCTACAGTTAGAATCACTCCCAGGGAACATGTTAACCCCTTCAGCGCCCCCTAGTGGTTAACCCCTTCCCTGACAGTCACATTTCTACAGTAATCAATGCTGTTTCATTGCACGGATCGCTGTATAAATGTGAATGGTCCCAAAAATGTGTCAAAAGTGTCCGATATGTTTGCTGCAATATCGCAGTCACGATAAAAATCGCAGATCACCACAATTACTAGTAAAAAAAAAAAATAATAATAAAAATGCAATAAATCTATCCCCTATTTTGTAGGCACTATAACTTTTGCGCAAACCAATCAATATACGCTTATTGCAATTTTTTTTACCAAAAATATGTAGAAAAATACGTATCGGCCTAAACTGAGGGAAAAAAAAATTTAAAAAATTTAAAAAATGGATATTTATTATAGCAAAAAGTAAAAAATATTGTTTTTTTTTCAAACTTGTTGCTATTTTTTTGTTTATAGCGCAAAAAATATAAACCACAGAGGTGATCAAGTACCACCAAAAGAAAGCTCTATTTGTGGGGGAAAAAGGACGCCAATTTTGTTTGGAAGCCACGTCGCATGACCGCGCAATTGTCATTCAAAGTGCGACAGCGCTGAAAGCTGAAAAATGGCTTGGTCAGGAAGGGGGTGAAAATGCCCTGTATTGAGATGGTTAAATATACTTGAAAAAGGAATAAACATAGGTTTATCATAAGACAAAAAAAAACCCTCAAAAAAAAAAAAAACAACCCTCCTCAACGTTTTTTTAGCTATCATCTTCTATGTTTATATAACAGTTTCCATGTCTTCATAGTGGTAAACCTATTTCCAACCTGGAGGTAAAACCTGTCTATAGAGAGTAAAGAAGGTAACACAAAGTGTAAGTTAATTGTACTGTCTCCTCTACATGCCCCGTGAGGACCAGAAAGCAAGGAATATGCAATGTGCAATATTTCAAAAGTCAGAGCATCTCATCTTTGAAAGTGATGTGTCCCCATCTCATAAAACAGAACTATAGCCATGCAATAAAACATTGCTGGTAGGTAGGCTTTTAATGCAGAATAGACTTTGCATGACTCTTCTGCAAAAAAAGCTCTTCTATTGCTTGCCAGCAGTATTTGAGCTGCACGGGAGTAACTCAATGTAGGTTCTTGGCATGCCTTGGTGCCATGATGTATTACCTTCTGTTATAGACATAGGAGTTATGTCATCTCTGACCAGGCAATCAAGATGGCTGAACCTGAAAGAAGACCTGACAAAGATGTCGGCAGAGGCACAGGAAATTGCAGACGTTGCATCACTGGAGGTAAAATAAGTATAGCAGCCTTTTGTTCTGTTTCAAGTAGGATGCTGAGATGTGTGCATTGCATTGCATGGTCTAGCTAAGCTTTAATTTGGAGCAAGTTTATATTATCACACTACAAAGCCCCCAATGCGCCCTTTATATCATCCCCACCCTCTAATTTGTCCTAGTTTGTAGAATATGCTCTACAGACAGGTTCTCTTTAAAGTGACACTAAACAATATGCTTATTCTCAAAAAGTAATCCATACACACCATCTATTTAATGGCCATGTAATCTATTTTTCATTAAATCATTTTTGCTATGATTTTTTTCCTCCTACTAACTTTCTCCATGTGCTCTTGAACCTCCTCACTTCCTTTTTATTGGAATGAGAAGTGCACATTAGTGGAGGTCTTGTGTCCTGCTCCACGCACCCTAGTCCCTAGTCCACGTTCCCTTGTCCACCTCAAGAGTGAGCAAGAGAAGGTGGCTGCATACAGTGGGACCATGGAGAACAAAGATAACCACCATCTAACAGGACGTTGGATCACAGCAAAAAAAAAAAAAAAGACTTTTGAATAATTGGGGGAGGCTGAAAACAAAAGAGGGTCCATTTTTTAGATCAAAATACATATTTGAGTGCAATTTTTCTTTTTTTAAATCAGTTTAAATTTAGTAACACTTTAAATGCCTAACCAAAATCGAATGTCCCGTGCACACGGTCGGATTTTCCGACGGAAAATGTTCGATGGGAGCTTTTTGTTGGAAATTCCGACCATGTGTATGCTCCATCGGACAGTTTCCATCGGAATTTCCGTCGCACAAAATTTGAGATCTGGTTGTCAAATTTCCGACAACAAAATCCGTTGTCGGAAATTCCGATCGTGTGTTCACAATTTCCGACGCACAAAGTTCCACGCATGCTCAGAATCAAACAGAAGAGCCGCACTGGCTATTGAACTTAATTTTTCTCGGCTCGTCGTACGTGTTGTACATTCGCAATTTCCAACCAACTTGTGTGACCGTGTGTATGCAAGACAATTTTGAGCCAACATCCGTCGGAAAAAATCCTTGGATTTTGTTGTCGGAATGTCTAATCAATGTTCGATCGTTTGTATGGGGCATTAGACTACCCTTGACTGTTATATCACTGTTAAATCCAGTTACTTATACTAAATGTTTGTGCATGAGTCCCTTACAGATCTCTTATTTGTACATACTTTACAAGGAACAGATTAACCTCCCCAATTCAGGCTGCTACTCTAGTTAAAAAATATAAGGTCATTGAACTACATAGGGACAACCATTTTAAAGAACGGGTATCCTTAATATATTATTACCCTTCATACAGTAAAAAATATAATAATCTTTACAGATATAGACCCTGGTCTCAGCTGACGTCTTGTAGAGAATTCCTTCAGAAGTCTACCTCCTGACAGGCTCATTCTCTCCTAAAATGCCTATTATTAAATAGCTGTCAGTTACATATATATTTTGAAAAATATTAGAACATCTCAGAGCATTAAATTGAAGCTAGAGTCACAAAAACCTGTAAATCAACACCTGGAAAAGGAAAGCAAACACCTTATGGTGTCAGAGCATTTCACTTCAGTGTCTGTCCCTCCAGAGCCCCCAACTACCACATGGCATAGTCTGGGCCTGTTGATATTTTGCTAAGACCCTGAAAATATAGAAATAGTTAGAAAATATATTGACACCAGGAAATTTTAATATACTATAGTAAATAGTATAAAAATTAAACTGCCACACCGCAATACTTCATTTCAAACATTCAAGGTATACTTTATATCTTGGCACTTTTGCTTCCAGTTCTCTTGGCAAAGTCTTATATTTTAAAATAACTATAGGTTTACTCCAAAGATTTAAAGCGGTGATAAACTCTAGCACTACAAGGCATTATTATAATGTGCAAGTATGCACCGCTTACTAGCACATTATGAAAGATTTACCTTAAAACGAAGCGCTCCAGCGGTGTGCTGTCACCACTGCAGAGGCTTCCATCTTCACCCGCTCTTCCTTCTGGGTTCGTGGCCTCCGGCTGTCTGACTAGCTGAACCACAATGATGTCACGCATCGCAGGAGTCTCAGCCGCATCATACAGCTCTAAATGGATTGCATGGGTATGCTGTTCCTTCAAAGTGCAGGCGCCGGTGATGTCACAGGCTGCTGGCTAGGATAGCTCCTAAATAGGGATGGGCCCGGTGCTCGATGCGAACCCATGTTCGCATCGAGCACCGGGTGTTCGCTCGCTCGGCGAGCCCAGAACTATTTTGGCCGCTCGCATCACGTTCGTGTGATGCGAGCGGCCCCGCAATGCATTGCGGCCGGCGCGGCCGGCGCAGTGCATTGCTGGCTGATGATTGGCCAAGCATGCACTGTGACCCCGCATGCTTGGCCAATCACAGCGCCGGAAACTCGAAGAGCCATAATTGGCTACAGGCAGGACGCCTGTAGCCAATTACAGCTCAGGGGCTTTAGTACCCCTCTTATAAAAGGCCGCCACGCTGTCGGCGCCGGTTTCATGCTGTTCCGGCGTAGATAGAGCAGGATCGTTCTGTGTCACTCTGCTAGATTTAGTTAGAGAGATTTACTTAGAGAGATTGAGTTAGATAGATTCATTTAGAAAGATTGATTTAGAAAGAGGGGCTTGTAGTGTGTTCGTGGCAGGCAGGCAGGCACTGGCAGCAAACAGAGCTCCTATATTTTGTTCCCAGAAGCACCTATAGGACTTGTAGTGTGTTCGTGGCAGGCAGGCAGAGCTCCTATATTTTGTTCCCAGAAGCACCTATAGGACTTGTAGTGTGTTCGTGGCAGGCAGGCAGAGCTCCTATATTTTGTTCCCAGAAGCACCTATAGGACTTGTAGTGTGTTCGTGGCAGGCAGGCAGAGCTCCTATATTTTGTTCCCAGAAGCACCTATAGGACTTGTAGTGTGTTCGTGGCAGGCAGGCACTGGCAGCAAACAGAGCTCCTATATTTTGTTCCCAGAAGCACCTATAGGACTTGAAGTGTGTTAGTCCCATCACACAGAGCTATATTTTCTTCCCAGAAGCACCTATAGGACTTGTAGTTTGTTAGTCCCATCACACAGAGATCATATATTTTCTTCCAGAAGCACCTATAGGACTTGAAGTGTGTTAGTCCCATCACACAGAGATCATATATTTTGTTCCCAGAGGCACCTATAGGACTTGAAGTGTGTTAGTCCCATCACACAGACCTACATTTTCTTCCCAGAAGCACCTATAGGACTTGTAGTGTGTTAGTCCCATCACACAGAGATCATATATTTTGTTCCCAGAGGCACCTATAGGACTTGAAGTGTGTTAGTCCCATCACACAGACCTATATTTTCTTCCCAGAAGCACCTATAGGACTTGAAGTGTGTTAGTCCCATCACACAGAGATCATATATTTTGTTCCCAGAAGCACCTATAGGACTTGAAGTGTGTTAGTCCCATCACACAGACCTATATTTTCTTCCCAGAAGCACCTATAGGACTTGAAGTGTGTTAGTCCCATCACACAGAGATCATATATTTTGTTCCCAGAAGCACCTATAGGACTTGAAGTGTGTTTAGTCCCATCACACAGTCCTATATTTTCTTCCGGGAAGCACCTATAGGACTTGAAGTGTGTTAGTCCCATCACACAGAGATCATATATTTTGTTCCCAGAGGCACCTATAGGACTTGAAGTGTGTTAGTCCCATCACACAGACCTACATTTTCTTCCCAGAAGCACCTATAGGACTTGAAGTGTGTTAGTCCCATCACACAGAGATCATATATTTTGTTCCCAGAAGCACCTATAGGACTTGAAGTGTGTTAGTCCCATCACACAGACCTATATTTTCTTCCCAGAAGCACCCATAGGACTTGAAGTGTGTTAGTCCCATCACACAGAGATCATATATTTTGTTCCCAGAAGCACCTATAGGACTTGAAGTGTGTTAGTCCCATCACACAGACCTATATTTTCTTCCCAGAGGCACCTATAGGACTTGAAGTGTGTTAGTCCCATCACACAGACCTATATTTTCTTCCCAGAAGCACCCATAGGACTTGAAGTGTGTTAGTCCCATCACACAGAGATCATATATTTTGTTCCCAGAAGCACCTATAGGACTTGAAGTGTGTTAGTCACAACACACAGAGATCATATATTTGTTCCCAGAGGCACCTATAGGACTTGAAGTGTGTTAGTCCCATCACACAGACCTATATTTTCTTCCCAGAAGCACCTATAGGACTTGAAGTGTGTTAGTCCCATCACACAGAGATCATATATTTTGTTCCCAGAGGCACCTATAGGACTTGAAGTGTGTTAGTCCCATCACACAGACCTACATTTTCTTCCCAGAAGCACCTATAGGACTTGAAGTGTGTTAGTCCCATCACACAGAGATCATATATTTTGTTCCCAGAAGCACCTATAGGACTTGAAGTGTGTTAGTCCCATCACACAGACCTATATTTTCTTCCCAGAAGCACCCATAGGACTTGAAGTGTGTTAGTCCCATCACACAGAGATCATATATTTTGTTCCCAGAAGCACCTATAGGACTTGAAGTGTGTTAGTCCCATCACACAGAGATCCTATATTTTTGTTCCCAGAAGCACCTATAGGACTTGAAGTGTGTTAGTCCCATCACACAGAGATCCTATATTTTGTTCCCAGAAGCACCTATAGGACTTGAAGTGTGTTAGTCCCATCACACAGACCTATATTTTCTTCCCAGAAGCACCCATAGGACTTGAAGTGTGTTAGTCCCATCACACAGAGATCCTATATTTTGTTCCCAGAAGCACCTATAGGACTTGAAGTGTGTTAGTCCCATCACACAGACCTATATTTTGTTCCCAGAAGCACCTGTAGGACTTGAAGTGTGTTAGTCCCATCACACAGAGATCCTATATTTTGTTCCCAGAAGCACCTATAGGACTTGAAGTGTGTTAGTCCCATCACACAGAGATCCTATATTTTGTTCCCAGAAGCACCTATAGGACTTGAAGTGTGTTAGTCCCATCACACAGAGATCCTCTATTTTCTTTGCAGAAGCACCCATAGGACTTCTAGTGTGTTAGTGGCATCACACAGAGCTCCTATATTTTCTTCTCAGCAGCACCCACAGGACTTCTAGTGTGTTAGTGGCATCACACAGAGCTCCTATATTTTCTTTGCAGAAGCACCCATAGGACTTCTAGTGTGTTAGTGGCATCACACAGAGCTCCTATATATTCTTCTCAGCAGCACCCACAGGACTACCGACTACAATGGCTGGAAGACCGCCAAGGGGAGGCAGAGCGTGCAGAGCCAAGAACACAGGGCAGGCAGGCTCTGTTTCTAGTGGACGTGGCCGTGGCCGTGGACGTGGTCGTGCATCGTCATCAGCACGTGGCCATGGGACACGCGTGTCTTTGTTTTCGGCAGCTGGACATGTGGAGCCGCATCATGCTGAAGGCTTGGTAGAATGGATGACCAAGCCCTCCTCATCCTCCTCATCCTCTCTCACCCAGGCTCAGGGTACTGGCAGAGCAGCTGCCAACGCGTACTCAATGGCATCATCAGCCACCCCTTCCCTAGACCCACCATGTCCTCCTGAGGAGTCCCCCGAACTCTTTGAGCACAGTGTTGGGTACATGCTCCAGGAGGATGCCCAACGATCCGAAGGCTCGGATGATGATACCCAGCTTGAGGAATCTGGCAGTACTGTTCCACCAGCTGCAGCTTACTGCCAGGTTTGCTCTAGTGGTGAAGAGGGAGGGGATGATGAGGTCACTGACTCCACGTGGGTGCCTGAAGGGAGAGAGGATGAGGAGGAGGACGAGGAGGAGGAGGATGCGGCGTCACATGTCCAACGAGGCAGGATGCCCCCTGGAGGCCAGGTAGAGGCCAGCACAGCAACTGTACAACACCGCAGAGCTCCGCCTGTGCAGGGCGCTGCCTCTGCACGTTATCAGAAAAGTTCTTTGGTGTGGGCCTTTTTTGAGACGAGTGCATCAGATCGCACCACTGCTATTTGCAATATTTGTCTCAAGCGTATCTCGCGTGGCCAAAACATCAGCCGCTTGGGCACCACAAGCATGACCAGACATATGTCGACCTGCCATGCAGCTCGTTGGCAGGCACACATAAAAGACCCACACCAAAGAACTAAGCGGACCTCTCCTTGCTCCTCATCAGCTGGGATCTCCATCCCCACTACACCTTCAGTCCTCTCTGAAAGCTGCTCTGAGAGGACTGAAGGTGTAGAATTAGGTGTGTCACAACCAAGTACTTGCAGTACACCGACGTCCGATTGCAGCAGGCAAATTTCCCTGCCCCAGCTGCTGGACCGTAGAAAGAAGTACACTCCCAGCCATCCACATGCCCAGCGGTTGAATGCTAGCTTGGCTAAATTGCTAGCACTTCAACTGCTGCCTTTTCAGTTGGTAGACTCGGCCCCCTTCCGTGAGTTTGTTCAATGTGCGGTTCCTCAGTGGCAGGTTCCCAAACGCCACTTTTTCTCACGGAAGGCGATTCCGTCTCTCTACCGGCATGTGGAAGGCAATGTCCATGCCTCGCTGGACAGGGCGGTCAGCGGTAAGGTGCATATTACCGCTGACTCATGGTCCAGCAGGCATGGACAGGGACGGTACCTTTCTTTCACGGCCCATTGGGTCACTCTATTGGCAGCTGGGAGGGATGCAGGACAAGGTGCAGTAGTGTTGGAGGTTGTTCCGCCACCACGCCTCCAAAACGCTACTACTGCTACTGGTTGTGACACACCTCTCTCCTCCACCCCCTCCTCTTCTTCTTCCTCCAGTGCTCTGTCCTTGGAACCAGCGGTGCTCCGTAGGCGTACAAGGGGCTACGCAAGTACGCAGGCAAAAAGATGCCATGCCGTGCTTGCGCTGGTGTGTTTGGGGGACAGGAGCCACACTGGGCCAGAGGTTCTGGCAGCTCTGCAGGGGCAGGCCGAGAGGTGGTTGACGCCACGTCAGCTTAAGCCAGGAATGGTCGTTTCTGACAATGGCACCAACCTCCTCTCCGCCCTGCGACAGGGGCAGCTCACCCATGTGCCCTGCATGGCTCACGTCCTCAACCTGGTGGTGCACCAGTTCTTGGGCAGGTTCCCAGGCTTACAGGATGTCCTGAGGCAGGCCAGGAAAGTCTGTGTGCATTTCCGCCGATCTTATAATGCCAGTGCTCGGCTGACTGAGCTGCAAAAGGAGCTGAACCTGCCAAGAACCGCCTAATATGTGACATGCCCACCAGGTGGAACTCAACGTTGGCCATGCTGCAGCGACTGCACACGCAGCAGAGGGCCATCAATGAGTACCTTTGCGACTACGGCACCAGGACAGGGTCAGGGGAGCTTGGTTTTTTTTCCCCACGTCAGTGGAGCATGATCAGGGATGCATGCACTGTCCTCTCACCATTTGAGGAGGCCACGAGGATGGTGAGCAGTGACAGTGCATGCATCAGTGACACTGTACCTCTTGTCCACCTGTTGGAGCATACGCTGCGTGGGATAATGGACAGGGCACTTGAGGCAGAACAGAGGCAGGAAGAGGAGGACTTCCTTGCCTCTCAAGGCCCCCTTTATCCGGACAGTGTTCCTTCTGTCCCACCCATCACACAGGAAGAGGATGAGGAGGAGGAGGAGGAGGAGGATTGTGTGAGCATGGCACTCAGCATCAGCAGCAGCAGTCTTTTAGGGATGATGTACAGTCCCAACAAACCAGTGGACTTGTACGTGGCTGGGAGGAGGTGGCTGGCGATCATGTCATCCTCAGTGACCCAGAAGACTCCGGACCGAATGCCTCAGCTAACCTACGCTGCATGGCCTCCCTGATCCTGCAAAGCCTGCGGAAGGATCCTCGTGTTCTTCGGATCAAGGAGAGGGACCATTACTGGCTGGCCACTCTCCTTGATCCGCGGTACAAGGGTAAGGTTGCGGACCTTATCTTGCCGTCGCAGAGGGAGCAGAGGATGAGACATCTCAGGGAGGCCTTGCAGAAAGGTCTGTGCAACGCGTTCCCAGAAACTGGGAGGTTACAAACTCCTGGTCCTGGGCGACGAGTTGCTGAGGCTTCGGTCAGTAGCAGAAGGAGCGGTGGGGAAGGTGGACGTATGACCGATGCGTTCAGACAATTTTTTAGTCCGCAGCCCCAAGGTATGATCGGTTCCAGCAACCATCGCCAGCGTCTGATATACATGGTGCAGGAATACCTTGGGGCAAGGTCAGACTTGGACACCTTTCCCACCGAAAATCCTCTGGCTTACTGGGTCCTGAGGATGGATCACTGGCCAGAGCTTGCACAGTATGCAATTGAGCTACTGGCCTGTCCTGCCTCCAGCGTTCTTTCCCGAACGCACATTCAGTGCTGCTGGAGGATTTGTCACTGATCATAGGGTGCGCCTGTCCACCGCCTCGGTTGATCGACTGACCTTCATCAGAATCAGTCTTGGATCACCACCAGCTACCAGGCACCTGAGGCGGATATAACCGAATAATTTATAATGTCACATCCCTTCAAGACTGCCTATGCTGATGCTGAGTGACTGTCCTCTTATGTTCACTGACTATCCTCTTCCTCCTCCTCAATGATCCATGCCACCACACCAGTGCCTAAGGCACAATTTTTCAGCCCCTGTTTAACAGGGGCGTGTACATACAATTTTTATAAAAAAATGCTTCGCAACACGTGTGACTGCTGTGCTCCAAGTACAGTATCTGTGAGGGGTTGCAGTGTTGTGGCACCAGCACCAGTGCCTAAGGCACAATTTTTCAGCCCCTGTTTAACAGGGGCGTGTACTTACAATTTTTTAAAAAAATGCTTCGCAACACGTGTGACTGCTGTGCTCCAAGTACAGTATCTGTGAGGGGTTGCAGTGTTGTGGCACCAGCACCAGTGCCTAAGGCACAATTTTTCAGCCCCTGTTTAACAGGGGCGGGTAATTACAATTTTTTAAAAAAAAAAATGCTTCGCAACACGTGTGACTGCTGTGCTCCAAGTACAGTATCTGTGAGGGGTTGCAGTGTTGTGGCACCAGCACCAGTGCCTAAGGCACAATTTTTCAGCCCCTGTTTAACAGGGGCGGGTAATTACAATTTTTTAAAAAAATGCTTCGCAACACGTGTGACTGCTGTGCTCCAAGTACAGTATCTGTGAGGGGTTGCAGTGTTGTGGCACCAGCACCTGTGCCTAAGGCACAATTTTTCAGCCCCTGTTTAACAGGGGCGGGTAATTACAATTTTTTTAAAAAAAATGCTTCGCAACACGTGTGACTGCTGTGCTCCAAGTACAGTATCTGTGAGGGGTTGCAGTGTTGTGGCACCAGCACCAGTGCCTAAGGCACAATTTTTCAGCCCCTGTTTAACAGGGGCGGGTAATTACAAATCTTGATCTAATAGTTCACAGCAGGGCCCATTCCTGCGCCCACCAAGAGTAACTATGAGGGCCTACAGTCTTGTGGCAACACCGTCCACCACCACCGCCAAAGGCCCAATTTTTCTGCCCTGTTCATCAGGTGCTTTCAATTACAAATCTTGATCTAATAACTCACAGCAGGGCCCATTCCTGCGCCCACCAAGAGTAACTATGAGGGCCTACAGTCTTGTGGCAACACCGTCCACCACCACCGCCAAAGGCCCAATTTTTCTGCCCTGTTCATCAGGTGCTTGCAATTACAAATCTTGATCTAATAACTCACAGCAGGGCCCATTCCTGTGCCCACCAAGAGTAACTGTGAGAGCTTACAGTCTTGTGGCAACACCGTCCACCACCACCACCACCCCCAATTTTTTCTGCCCTGTTCAACAGGTGCATGCAATTACAAATCTTGATCTATTAACTCACAGCAGGGCCATTCCTGTGCCCACCAGTCTTGTGGCTACACCAACATCTAATAGGGCAAATTTCTGCAGAGTATATACGCCAGGCCCCTACTTTCAAACATCCAACTTACAAACGACTCCTACTTGCAAATGGAAAGAGAAAACAGGAAGTGAGAGGAAATCTACCCCTAGGAAGGGAAATTCTATCCTGTTAGATTTAATTTGGGAAAAAGGTATCTCCTCTCTACTGATACTTTATCACCAATCCTTGTTTCAATTAAAACCCCACTTTTTCCAAAAAACATTTGTCATTGGGACGGAAAGTGAGGTGACATGTTCTGAACAGATGTGCAAAGACAGCAAATGTTACAGGGGTGATAACCCCTCCCTATGTTCTCCAAAAAGCTTAAAAATAGATTTTTTTGGGATGGAGCTACACTTCATAATGTACCTGTTCAGATTCTACTTAAGAACAAACCTAAAGCCGCAAGTGGTTTTAAATGGCTTCTTTTTTTCCTTTACAAATGTCATTTTGTGCAAGGACAGTTCTAAACACGGGAAACACATGCCACTTCACAGGCATACTTTAGACACCCCCCAGGTACCATATTTAAAGGAAAATTTCACTTTTTTTTTTTCACTTTATGCATCATTAAAATGACTGCTCCCGAAAAAACGTTAGTTTTTCAAAGTTCTTTTTGCATTGATATATGTCCCCTGGGGCAGGACCCGGGTCCCCAAACCTGTTTTATGACATTAACATGCATATTGGCCGTTGTAATTAGCACTTTTGATTTCGAACGTTCGCGTCCATTTATAACGTATAGGGTTCGAAAATTCGCGCGAACTTTCGGTCCGTTCGAAGGTTCTGGTGCGAACCGAACCCGGGGGTGTTCGGCTCATCCCTACTCCTAAACAGTGCAATTTTACTTACAGGTAAGCCTTATTATAAGCTTACCTGTAGGTAAGAATACAAACAGAGGGTTCACTACCACTTTACCACACTGATAACATTTCCCTGGTGTTCCAAATATACTGCCAGCTTGAAAACTTTTTTTTTTTTTGACCTATAGCTGTCCAAACAGTACATGCTTACTATTTAGTGTAAAAACCTGTTGCCTAGAGGCAATGGGCGCGCATACATTTTTTTTTTTAATTGCCCCCTTTTGAAGCTCAAAGTACTTTCTATGCATGAAAGTAAAAAACTTTCAGTATGCAGATTCCCCCTCCCCAGCCCCACTAATACTTACCTGAGCCCAATATTGATCCACCAATGTGCACAAGAGCAGCTGCTCTTTCCCGGCTCTCACAGCCAGTGAGGAGAGAGCCCTGCTGTCAGGAAAAGGTTCATCTGCTGGTGGCACTGTGGCTCCCAGATCTATAGGCTGACATAATTTCATGCAATCAGTCATCACCTGATGCTGGTTGCAGGAAGTTTATTTAACCCTTTCACTGCCAGGTCTGTACGCCGTACAGACCTACAGAAGTACCTGCCGGTGGCCAGGTCCTTACGCCATACAGACCTCGTTTCTCCCTCTCCTATAAGCTCCCTTCAATGACCATAAACTTATAGCAGACTCTGCTGAACAATTCTATAACTCTGATCAGCAGATTACAACCCGCTGATCAGAGTTATTAACATTAAATGTGACAACCTCCCACCCATGCCGCCACTTCTCTGCCCCCTGCTTCTCCACCTCCTTCCACCTAAAAATGCTTCCCCCACTCTCCTTTTGTCTGGAAACAGATTTGAGACTGTGTTGACGAGGTCGGCCTCTCTTATATCTCCTGTCCTGGCTCCGCTGAAGGTGAAACAGAGAAAGCCGAAGGACAAGAGGGACACGAGTGCCCGAAGAGGATGGTCCCGGATGGACTGCTTTCCAGGATCCAGCAGTCTAGAACAAGCTGCGGTGTGCAGAGCAGGAACAAAAGGCAGCCAGGCAGGTAACCGGGGTTTAACTGAAGCCAGGGACTTAGACAGGAGCAGGGTCTCAGGAATAGCCAGGTTCATCAGCAGGCTGGCAGTGCAGCACCAAATCATCAGACAGGAGCAGGGTCAAATACTGTAGGAAGCCGGAATCAGGAACCAGTAGTCAGAGATATGGGGAAGTCCAGGAGCAAGGTCAAGGAAAGCCAGGGGTTCAACAACGGGTATCAATCAGGCAAAAGCAGGAGTCATAGGGTACGGGTACAGGACTGCTGAAGATCAGTCAGCAAGATGTTGGAGACAAGACTCCCTTTAAATAGGCAGTCTGGCGCCAAGGGGAATTAGGCCCATGTGCGCAGACCCCCGCGCGCATGCGTGCGCCTGTTCGCCATTCTATGGCAAAGACTATGCGCCTGCGCACATCTATGCACAAAGCGTCTCACAGAAATTCCCTGACACCTTTCCTATCCTTTTCACACCCCTTCTTCCCCCTAGCACTGATTATTATTGTTTTGATAAACATTTGCGCAACTTTTGCAGTACCTTCAAAATCAGAAGCACCTTCTTTTTGTTCTACCGGCCATGTGCTTTCAGGAAATATATGGTTTGGAGGGTATTTTATAAACTCTGAAAGCTGTAAGTAAAAAAGAAAAATCTCTAGATTTTTTGCAAAATTTTTGCGTATGTCCGATTTTTATTATTTCTCAAAAATGCGCAATTTTAAATTTACAAATATTTGTTATTTATGAACTCAATACAGATTAAGTATACATATATATATATATATATATATATATATATATATATATATATATATATATATATATAGTAGGAATTTAGCAGGAATTTTGTAAAATTAGCTGTGTTTGTATCTGCTAATATTGATTTTAGTGTATTTTTAGCAAAAATATTGTTTGGTAAACTATTGCGCAAATATCATGGGGCCTTAAAAATCAGTAGCACCTTCTTTTTATTCTACTAGTCCTATGCTTTCAGAAAATATATGGTTTGGGGGGGGGGGGGGGGGGTCTTTAGCAAACACTGAAAGCTGTAAGGGAACAATAAAAACCTTCCGATTTTTTGAGAAATGTAGTTATTTACATTTTGGCGTACCTTCAGTTTTCACCATTTTGCAAAAAAGGCGTAATTTAAAAATTACAAATATTTGTTATTTATTAACTCAATACAGGTTAAGCTTTTATATTTAGTAGGAATTTAGCAGGGATTTTGTAAAATGTTCTGTGTTTATATTTACTAAAAATTATTTTAGAGGATTTTTAGCAAATATAGTGCTTTGATAAACATTTGCACAAATATTGTGGGGCCTTAAAAATCAGTAGCACCTTATTTTTATTCTACTGGTCCTATGCGTTCAGAAAATATATGGTTTGGGGGGTCATTAACAAACTCTGAAAGCTGTAAGGGAACTATGAATACCTTCAGATTTTTTGAGAAATGTGGTTATTTACATTTTTGCTTACGTACAGTTTTTCACCATTTTGCAAAGAGGCATAATTAAAAAAAATACAATTATTTATTATTTATTAACGCATTACAGGTTAAGATTTTATATTTAGTAGGAATTTAGCAGGAGTTTCGTAAAACTTGCTGTTTTTATATCTGATAAAAATGATTTTAGAGAATTTTTTGTGAATATATATGTTTTGATAAACATTTGCGCAAATATCGCAGGGCCTTAAAAATCATCATATTGTAAAATGTACTTTGTTTTTGTCTGCTAATAATGATTTCAGTGTATTTTAACCACTTCCCGACCGCCCCATGTACATATACGTCGGCAGAATGGCACGTACAGGCAGAACCACGTACCTGTACGTGCCATTCTTCAGGCGCGTGGGGGGTCCGATCGGACCCCCCCCGGCCGGCGGGGACGGTCGGGATCGCTTCAGGAGCGATCCGGGATGAGGGGACGGCCAGTGGTTTCTGGCCACCCCCTCGCGATCGCTCCTGGCCAATCAGATGCTTCCTCTGTCTGTGTCAATCAAAACACAGGCAGAGGAAGTGATGTCACGCTCGGTGCGCCGGTCTATGTGACCGGAACGCCGAGCTGTCAACACACACAGGTTAGTGCACCAACAGTACACTGACACCAGTACACATAGGCACACAAAACACCCCCCTGTCACCCCCAGATCACCCCCCAGATCACCCCCTCCCCCCCCCAGTCACAGTGTCACTAATTGCAGTGATCATTTTTTTACTGATCACTGCATTTAGTGTCAGTGTGACTGTAATAACTGTCAGTGCAGTTAGTTTTAGGTCCAAGGTAGCCCCCTACCCCCCCCCCCCCCTAATAAAGGTTTAACCCCTTGATTGCCCCCCAGGTAACCCTTTCACCCCCTTTTGCCAGTGTCACTAAGCGATCGTTTTTCTGATCGCTGTATTAGTGTCACTGCTGTCGCTAGGTAACCATTTTTTTTTTTTAGGTAACCGCCATGTTTATATAGGTTCATAAATAGGTTTATAGGTCAGGTACCCCCATATTACAACCTAAATAAAGGTTTTAACCCCTTGATTGCCCCTAGAGTTAACCCTTTCACCAGTGATCACTGTATAACTGTCACTGGTGACGCTGGTTAGCCAGTTAGTTATTTCGTTATTTAGGTTCCCCGTCAGGTTTTTATATAGCGTCAGGTACCCCCATATATTACCTAATAAAGGTTTTAACCCCCTGATTGCCCCTAGTTAACCCTTTCACCCCCTTTTGCCAGTGTCACTAAGCGATCGTTTTTCTGATCGCTGCATTAGTGTCGCTAGGTAACCATTTTTTTTTTTTTAGGTAACCGCCATGTTTATATAGGTTCATAAATAGGTTTATAGGTCAGGTACCCCCATATTACAACCTAAATAAAGGTTTTAACCCCCTGATTGCCCCTAGAGTTAACCCTTTCACCAGTGATCACTGTATAACTGTCACTGGTGACGCTGGTTAGCCAGTTAGTTATTTCGTTATTTAGGTTCCCCGTCAGGTTTTTATATAGCGTCAGGTACCCCCATATATTACCTAATAAAGGTTTTAACCCCCTGATTGCCCCTAGTTAACCCTTTCACCCCCTTTTGCCAGTGTCACTAAGCGATCGTTTTTCTGATCGCTGCATTAGTGTCGCTAGGTAACCAGTTTTTTTTTGTATTACTGTTACGGGTGACGCTGGTTAGTTAGCTTGTTTTTTATACTGTCAGGGCACCCGCCATTTATTACCCAATAACGGTTTAACCCCCTGATCGCCCGGCGGGTGATATCAATTAGGTTTTAGGGTCAAATAAGGTCTGCGTCGCCCCAGGTTAGTGCCAGTACCGCAAACACCCACGCACAAAGCATACACCTCCCTTAGTGGCACAGTATCTGAACAGATCAATATCTGATCTGATCAGATCTATACTAGCGTCCCAGCAGTTTAGGGTTCCAAAAAAAAACGCATTGTTAGCGGGATCAGCCCAGATACCTGCTAGCACCTGCGTTTTCCCCCCTCCGCCCAGCCCAGCCCACCCAAGTGCAGTATCGATCGATCACTGTCACTTACAAAACACTAAGCACACATAACTGCAGCGTTCGCAGAGTCAGGCCTGATCCCTGCGATCGCTAACATTTTTTTTGTGGTAGCGTTTTGATTCAGTCGCTTCAGTCAGGAGCTTTTTTACCTGTGAATCTCAAAAAAATAAAAAAAAAATAAAATAGTTGTCGTTTTATTGTTCTCTCTCTCACTCTCTATTCTCTCTCTATTGTTGCTCTTTTTTTACTCCATTCTATTCTGCAATGTTTTATTATGTTTTATCATGTTTTATCATGCTTGCTTTTCAGGTATGTAATTTTGTTTACTGTGTTTTAGTGTTAAGCATTTTTTTGTTTTCAGGTGCGCCATTCAGTTGCAACGCGGATTTATTTATCTTGACAGCAACAGCGTTTGCTCCCACGATACATAAAGCCGCGACTCCAACGCTGTAGGAGGTGATTTCACCACCACAGTTAAAAAAAAGAGCATATATGCCGAAGCATGGGGGCAGCAGGGGGGGGGAGGAGCGATTGGCTCCTAATGCCACGTACATACGGTCGAAATTCCGACCGTGTGTACACGGCATAACTTTTGCGGGAGGATGCCCCCATGCATCGGCATATATAAATGGTGCATGTATGCCCATCATTAGAAGTGGGTGGATGAAGGGAGGTATTCTAATGGTGGGCATACCCACCAATCAATCTCTTTTTTTCGTTCAGCCAAGAGGCTGCATGAAAAAAAAAAGATTACAATATATGTCCAGTATGTTGCTGGACTTTGAATGGTTATACCAGAATGATGCCTGCAGGTTTAGGTATCATCTTGGTATCATTCTTTTCAGCCAGTGATCGGCTTTCATGTAAAAGCAATTCTAGCGGGTAATTAGCCTCTAGACTGCTTTTACAAGCAGTGGGAGGGAATGTCCCCCCTCCCGGATATAAACCGCGCCATTGGGAAATTGGGAAAGCATTTTATCACACCAATCTTGGTGTGGTCAGATGCTTTGAGGGCAGAGGAAAGATCTAGGGTCTAATAGACCCCAATTTTTTCAAAAAAAGAGTACCTGTCACTGCCTATTGCTATCATAGGGGATATTTACATTCCCTGAGATAACAATAAAAATCATAACAAAGAAAAAAAATGGAAGGAACAGTTTAAAAATAAAATAAAAAAGCTAAATAAATAAAAAAAAAAAAAAAAAAAAAAAAAAAAAAAAGCACCCCTGCCCCCCCTTCTCTTGCGCAAAGGCGTACACAAGCGTTGGTCTGGCGTCATATGTAAACAGCAATTGCACCATGCATGTGAGGTATCACCGCGAAGGTCAGATCGAGGGCAGTAATTTTAGCAGTAGACCTCCTCCGTGAATCTAATGTGGTATCATGTAAAGGCTTTTAAAGGCTTTTAAAAATGTATGTAGTTTGTCGCCACTGCGTGTTTGTGCGCAATTTTAAAGCATGTCGTGTTTGGTATCCATGTACTCGGCCTAAGATCATATTTTTTATTTCATCAAAAATTTGAGCAATATAGTGTGTTTTAGTGCATTAAAATAAAAAAAAGTGTATTTTTTCCACAAAAAATGCGTTTGAAAAATCGCTGCGCAAATACTGTGTGGAAAAAAAAAAATGCAACACCCACCATTTTAATCTGTAGGGCCTTTGCTTTAACATTATATATAGTGTTTGGGGGTTCAACGTAATTTTCTTGCAAAAAAAAAAAAATATGTTTTCATGTAAACAAAAAGTGTCAGAAAGGGCTTTGTCTACAAGTGGTTAGAAGAGTGGGTGACGTGTGACATAGGCTTCTAAATGTTGTGCATAAAATGCCAGGACAGTTCAAACCCCCCCCAAATGACCCCATTTTGGAAAGTAGACACCCCAAGCTATTTGATGAGAGCAATGTTGAGCCCATTAAATATTTTTTTTTTTTGTCCCAAGAGATTGAATAATGAAAAAAAAAAAATATATATATTTTTTTTACAAAAAGTTGTCACTAAATGATATATTGCTCAAACATGTCATGGGCATATGTGGAAATACACCCCAAAATACATTCTGTTGCTTCTCCTGAGTACGGGGATACCACATGTGTGGGACTTTTTGGGAGCCTAGCTGCGTACGGAACCCCAAAAACCAATCACCGCCTTCAGGCTTTCTAAGGGTGTAATTTTTTTATTTCACTTCTCACTGCCAATCACAGTTTCGGAGGCCATGGAATGCCCAGATGGCATAAAACCCCCCAAAATGACCCCATTTTGGAAAGTAGACACCCCAAGCTATTTGCTGAGAGGTATGGTGAGTATTTTGCAGATCTCGCTTTTTGTCACAAAGTTTTGAAAATTGAAAAAAAAAAAAAAAAAATTTTTTTTCTTTACTTTCTTCATTTTCAAAAACAAATGAGAGCTGTAAAATACTCACCATGCCTCTCAACAAATAGCTTGGGGTGTCTACTTTCCAAAATGGGTTCATTTGGGGGGGTTTTTGTGCTATTTTGGCATTTTATGGCCTTCGAAACGGTGATAGGTAGTGAGGAGTGAAATCAAAAATTTGCACCCTTAGAAATCCTGAAGGCGGCGCTTGGGTTTCGGGGCCCCGTACGCGGCTAGGCTCCCAAAAAGTCCCACACATGTGGTATCCCCATACTCAGGAGAAGCAGCAAAATGTATTTTGGGGTGCAATTCCACATATAACTATGGCATGTGTGAGCAATATATCATTTAGTGACAACTTTTTGAAAAAAAAAAAAATTTTTTATTTTTGTCTTTATTCAATCACTTGGGACTAAAAAAAAAAATATTCAATGGGCTCAACATGCCTCTCAGCAAATAGCTTGGGGTGTCTACTTTCCAAAATGGGGTCATTTGGGGGGGTTTTGTACTTCTCTGCCATTTTAGCACCTCAAGAAATGAAATAGGCAGTCATAAATTAAAAGCGGTGTAAATTCCAGAAAATGTACTCTAGTTTGTAGACGCTATAACTTTTGCGCAAACCAATAAATATACGCTTATTGGCATTTTTTTTACTAAAGACATGTGGCTGAATACATTTTGGCCCAAATGTTTGACTAAAATTGAGTTTATTAGATTTTTTTTTATAACAAAAAGTAGAAAATCTCTTTTTTTTTTCAAAATTTTCGCTCTTTTTCCGTTTATATCGCAAAAAATAAAAATCACAGAGGCAATCAAATACCATCAAAAGAAAGCTCTATTTGTGGGAAGAAAAGGACGCAAATTTCGTTTGGTTACAAAATTGCATGACCGCGCAATTACCAGTTAAAGTAGTGCAGTGCGAAATTGAAAAAAGACCTCTGGTCCTTTGGCTGCCAAATGGTCCGGGGCTGAAGTGGTTAACGAAAATATTTTTTTGATAAACAAATGCGAACATTTAATTGTGCCCTAAAAATCAGAAGCACTTTTTTGTATTCTACTGGTCGTGCTTTCAGAAAATATATGGTTTGGGGGGTCTTTAACAAACTCTGAGAGCTGTAAGGAAAAATAATGGCCTGGCCACCTGAGTGTAAAAATTGAGCACAGGGCCTGGCAGCGAAAGGTTCAAATCCTGTGAATGCTCTTCCTCACTGCGTTGGTATTGTCTCCATGTGCCCCTGACCTGCGTTCCAGTGTTCCTGTATGCCGCAGATTGTTTTCTGTTCCTGGACCCTGATTCCGACCCTGCAGCCTGATCCCTTCCTACCTTCTTACTACGTCTCCTGTTACCCTTTTCCTGTCCTGTCTTGTTCCCAGCTCCCTCTGCTGGTCTCCCGTGTATGACCCTGGCTCTGTTATGATTACAATTTGTGTATCCCACTTTCTGTATATATTTGGTTTGGGCAGTTGTTATTGTGTGTCACTATTGTTGGGTCATGTGGTTTGATTGATTTACGCAGTTTTAGTCTACTCGAGGTGCGTTTACTTTTGTGTTATTTACTTATTTTTAAATAAATTATATTATTCTACACTCTACTTGTGCGTGATAATGTCCACACATTTCTGGTCACACCTGTTTCTGACACTTGCTCTGTGTGTCTTATGGGCACACAGAGTGGGGCTTTGGACTAGTCATGCACTAGTGTCCCCATAGCACCCTGCTATGTCCCACTAGGAGCGCTGGTGAGAATCCAGAAGAGGATCGGAGTGAGTGTAATTAAAGACAAACCTTTTTTTTTCTAGTTTTGGATACAGTGGAGAGGGATTAAAACACCTGTAAGGTTTTATTGCTATCTGTGCCACTGCTAGGGAGAGTCAGAGCCGGTTCACACAGGGGCGACTCGTCAGGCGACTTAGTGGCCTGACAAGTCACGTCCCGTTCTGTACTATGTAACCATTCTAATAGGAGCGACTCAAGTCGCTCCGACTTAGAAAAGGGTTCCTGTACTACTTTTGGGGAGACTTCAGGCGACTTGCATTGACTTCTATACAGAAGTAATTTTGCAAGCCGCTGCTGAAGTTGGATGCAGGTCACCTGAGGCAGTCGCGCTGCAAGTGGTGCTGCCTCAATGTGAACCGACCCTCACTCTCTCTATTTGTCCCGGTGATTGTTATCATTAAAAGTGAAAGTAAAAGAAAATCCCAAACTTTGGGTTAACACCAGAACAGTAATAAAGGGGAATCTTCCAATGGAGACACTAGTTCCACTGATCCTGGTGACACACAGGGATTCCTTCACTTTGGAGGGATTTATTCTCCCTTCTTGTTTTTGGCTAGGGTCTGTTTCACAAAGGCTTTAGCTTCTATTAGAGCAGATTGAACAGCAAGTTTTGACAAAGCATTTGCAGAGCATTTAGATTCACCTCCAGTTTGCAAATACTGAACACAGATCCTAATGGGATTGTTGATTGCCACTTTACGCAAGGTGCTAGTAGGCGTTAGCACTTCTTGAAGCTTGATGAAAGCCTGTTGAAGCGTGCTAGCAGCTTTCTTAAAATGGCGATCAACATCCATTAGGATCTGTGTTCAGCATTTACAAACTGGAGTTGAATGGTACTTTAACTTCTTCCCACCGCCCACTGTACTTAAACGGCGGGGTGGGAACTTCAACATCCAGAGTCGACGTACCGGTAGGCCACTCAGAACGAGTGCCCGGGTGTGGCCGCGCGATCCTGTGATGGCTGTGATCTTTTGACACAGCCAAACACTGATCAGAATATGGGTGCTGTGATTGGCCTTCCTGATCACGTGATGGCTGTGTCCAATCACAGCCTTCACAGTGTAAACAGAGACACGTGTTTGTGACAGTTCTCCCCACTGAGCTCAGTGAGAGCTCTGTACGGGGGGGAGGGGGAGCAGGAGATGCTGCAGCCTGTGCTGACAGCTCTCTTTGTAGGGGATTATTTTACACAGAGAGTTGTCACAGATTACACAGACCGCTAGCCATCCCCACACATAGTACACCAAGCACCACTGTCACCACTGTCCCTGTCCCATAAACATCTGTCCAAGTGTCCCAATAAACATATGTAACAGTGCACAAAACATCTGTCACAGTGTATGTGCCCCATCAACATCTGTACCAGTGCACAAAAACATCTGCAAGTGTTCCATTGTGACATCAACATCTGTCAGTGTCTGTTGTGGACAATCAACATCTGTCACAGTGTACAAGTGCACAAAAGGATCTGTTAGTGCACCAGTCCCCCCTCCATGCTCACGTGCAAAGTGGAACACACACGTTGGTCCAGTATGTATACGTAAATGGCGATCGCACCACACACATGAGGTATTGCCACGAACATCAGAGCAAGAGCAATAATTCTATAACCTTTATTGGTAACTCTAAACTGGTAACCAATAAAGGCTTATAAAGCTTTGCCTATGGAGATTTTCAATTACTGTATACAATACAAAAATGTGGGTATTATATTGTCTCTGTGGGTGGGTATTATATTGTCTCTGTGTGCATTGAAATGAATGAACTGTATTTATGAATTCGAAAAACTGTTGCACAAATCCCGTGTGACATAAATATTTGCAAAACCCACCATTTTTTTCTCTAGGGCCTCTTCTACAAAAAATATATAATGTTCTAAGTAATTTTCGAGCAAAAATACAGATTGTTAAAGTATCGAAAGAACGCCTGGTTGCGCCTCCCTATGTGGCTAGAGTATGAAAAAGTCCCACACATGTGGTATTGCCATACTAAGGACGAGTAGCAGAATGTGTTTTGGCGTGTGGTTGTAAGTATACCTATGCTGTGTGTGAGAAATAACTTCTCACTGTGTGAGAAAAAAATCTATTTCTTAATTTTCCAAATAATTTTTAGAAAAAAACTTTACATGCCTCTTACTAAATATGTTGGACTGTCTAATTTCCAAAAAGGGGTCATTTGGGGAATATTTGTACTGTCTTGGCATGTTAGGGCCTCAAGAAATTAGATAGGCCATCTGTACATCAGGTGTGATCAATTTTTTTTTTTTTTCAAATTTAATTTTTACTAAAGAAATGTAGCAGTTTAAATGTTGAAGAAAAATTACTTATTTGCAACATTTTATAACAGAAACTAAGAAAAACTATTTTTTTTTTTCAAAATTGTCTTTTTTCATTTGTAGTGGAAAAAATAAAAACCCAGTAGCGATTAAATACCACCAAAAGAAATCTCCATTTCCCTTTTTTTTCATTTGTAGTGCAAAAAATAAAAATCCAGTAGCGATTAAATACCACCAAAAGAAATCTCTATTTCCCTAGGGGACACAGATGGAAAAGAAAACGGACTGGGTCATAATCCTCCCTTACTCTATCCAAAATGAAAAAAAAAAAAATTGTTGCCTTTAGTTACACTTTAATGAAACATGGCCATTGCTAAATACTGATCTTCTTAAAACCTTCTTAAAATCTTTTAGTATTTTGGTAATTGTTAACACAATATGAAATACATGATATTTTACTGAAATTACGTTGTTATTGTTTGTGTGTTGTTAATATTTTTAGGTGGGGCAATGTGTGAGCAATTTTTGTTGAATGTCTGTATAATTATTGCATTGTAAATGTACAGTACAAATCAATGACAAAGAGGTGGCAATGTCATTTAATGTTCTTTTTGGTTCACTTGCTTTTTTTTTTTCAAGGTACAGAAAGCATAAAACTTTGCGTATAAGTCAAAATGGAATGGCAATTTATTTCATACCCAGTCTTCTTCTTTAATGGTCCTACGATTAATGCTGACTGAACACAACACTGTGTATGATACACCATTCCCACTTCAGTTCCAG
This sequence comes from Lithobates sylvaticus, assembly GCA_028564925.1. Taxonomy (NCBI): domain Eukaryota; kingdom Metazoa; phylum Chordata; class Amphibia; order Anura; family Ranidae; genus Lithobates; species Lithobates sylvaticus. The sequence goes on along the minus strand of CM053027.1, from coordinate 160,762,115 downwards.
CTAGCTGTAAATATCCTAAATGTTATCATAGATTACTCAGACCAGCTATAATCTGTTTGATATATGTGTAGATACACAAACTTTGCCCTCCAGGGACATAGAATGAAATAGAAAGTAACATAGAAACAAAGAAAATGAAAAATATGTCTCAAACATGGAAAAACATATTTTCATCTTGCCACTTTGTATTAACAGAACAATATATATTTTACACAATTACATAATCACTCTGAGCAATATAATACTATTATGTGTGATTAAATCAATGGATAATGCCCAGCTGTGTCATTGGGTCTGTTTCTTTCAAGTAAATATTAACAATATGTGAAATAAATAGCATTTTTCAGAGGTGTACTAAATTCTTCAGACATTCTGGGGGGGGGGGGGAGTAAGTGTTAGATGTACTAGCAGATTTAGATACAGTAACAAATTGAAGCCAAACTCTAGTACACAGACCGAGACAGCAATCGTCTGAACCAGGGCTTTACCAATACAGGGCAAAGCAACATTTGTTTTCATTATAGTTAGTGCTACATACCCGCCTTCATGCATTATGAATTTGTTATAGACTTAATTTTCCCCACATAGGCCTCTCTGCCAGACTAAGGGGCACAGAGCTATTGAAATGTGCAACCTTAGTATAGCACACAAAGTTGCATAGTCAATTTGTTTTTTCTTCTTTGTATTCTTTGCTCACTATACCTCTATCTCCAGTTGATAGAGATATTTTTGCTGTCAATTTCCCCCCATTCTTGGCCCATGGTCTACAACATTGCTGTCTTATTGGATGAAATAGCACACTTAAGATGAACATGCTACCCAGAGTTTTATACTTATTCCAGACTCTCCCAATGAGTATTCTAGGATTTATTATTAAACAACTTAGGAGTGAGTTCAGTAGATTTTTGTGGGTGGGTAAAGCTTCTAGGCTTAACCAACAATTGCTTATCAGACCAAAGTCTCCGGGCAGGGATGCCCACGAATATCACAGAGGAACGCTTATAGCCTGGATTTTAAATTGGTGCACTCCAGAGTCAGGGAAAAGATGGGTGAAATTCAAATGCCTACTAGGGGTTTGCTTTGGCGTCACCAAGGCTTACCTTGCCACCTTTTTAACCACCCAATTATTGGGGTTACATTAACATTAATAATTAACTATTAACACTTGGAATCTTACTGGCTTTGATCTACTCAGGACTAAACATAGTGAATACCCATCTGCGTTTTTCTCCAGGAGTTCATTGTGGGTCATTCTTTCTAATCTTCGAGAGTGATCCACAGTTAGGGAAAAGTGTTATCCTTTCCTTCTAATACTGAGCTTGAAAAACATTGTCCATCTTCAAAGGCAGTTCCACATGGGCTTTCACAATCATACCATATCCTATCTTATCCAGACCTTCTACCCCCAAAGTACCTAGCCAATTGGGAACATGACCCATGTACTGCCTTTACTTAAGAACAAAGAGATTCACACAAATGACCCATTAGGCATCCATCTGTAAAACCGGGGTTTCAAATTGTTAGCTAGGTGGGATAGGGTCCCTAAGGTTATACATAAAGTATTTATACATATCTTCACTCTGGAGATGCCAGGAAGAGGAAGATCCTGTGCTCCATACCTTCTGGTCTTTTGCAGGTTTTAAAAACTTTTGGATGTAAGGTAAACATTGGATTTTAAAATTAACAGACGTCCAAATGCCTGACAATGCTGCAGCTTTTCTTTTCACCCCTATGTCACTATAGAGAGTATAAGCATTCTCTACTGCTGCATTTACTCAATGCTGCAAAGATTTGTATTCCCTTATTTAGTAAAGAAAGTTTTGCTCCTCCCATCAGCTTGAGGTTCAATAAAATTAATTAACTCAAGCTAATGGAAGAAACCATAAGACATGGTTCTTCTGGACTGAATTTACCTGCTTCCCTGAATTTCAGGATATTCTAGGCTCTGAAGCATGACTCAGCAAGTTAACTTCTGCAGAGTTCCCAGGGGTTCTGACCAGAAGGTTATGGGTCCGCTTGATTCTTGTTTCACATATAACCCTAATCCCCTTCTCCCCTTCTCCCCTGCCCTCCTTACCTTCTTCCTTTCTCTTTCTCCTGTCCTGTTTCAGATCTTTCTTTTTCTTGTTTTCTCTCCCTGCCTTCTAGAGTAAATATTTAAGTGGTTATGCAAGAGGTTTCCTATCCAGTCATCCTTGGCACCTAAAAACGTGGTGTTTTTAGCTACTTTCTTTCACATATTTTAGTCCACTGGTTTTACACATGATTGATGTAGTTCAGTGTGATCTAACTGTTATGTGATTCTTATGTGATTCAGATAGAAGTTGTTTAACTTATGCCGCGTACACACGGTCGGAATTTCCGATGGAAACAGTCTGATGGGAGCTTTTCATATGATTTTCCGACCGTGTGTATGCCCATCGGTCTTTTTCTGTCTGCATTTCCGATGGACTTTGGATTGAGAGCCTGTTCTTAATTTTTCCGACGGAAAGCATTTCTATCGGATTTTCCGATCGTGTGTATGCAATTCCGACACGCAAAATTCCGACGCATGCTCGGAAACAATTTGACGCATGCTCGGAAGCATTAAACTTCCCTTTTATAGTGCCGTTGAACGTGTTGCATGTCACGGTGTTATTGACCACGTGGCCATGGTGTGAACGTGTGTAGGCCGCGGTGGGACCGCGTGTAGGCAAGACAGTTTGAGCGAAATTCCATCGGAATGCCAACGGGAAAACCATCAGAGCTTTTTCCGACGAGAATTCCGATCGTGTGTACGCGGCATTACAGTATCTATGTGCACTATATCTGAGGAGTATGATGTGTTTCTTGGATGAACATATATTACAAAATAAAGCCTGATAAGCCACAACAAATTGTGTAAATATGTAAAAATGATTTAGGTAGGCAAATTAGTCAAAGATTTATTTTTCAATTAACTGACCCTTGCTGTTTGGTCTGGACATCTAGGTCCCCTTCTGGTTAGGAAAGATGTAAGCAGTTGCATGTGTCTTCTATCTGTCAGATGACCTCTCTGAAAGGTGTAATTTTAAAGGAGGGATTTCCTGCACCTTGTCCCCTGACCTCTAGACCCTGGTATGACAGCAATTCTGTTACAGAATTAACAACAAAAAAATCATATTGCATAAGCAGATGTATTGGAAGAGCAGTACTGGTGCCTTTAAATGTCTGTAGAACATATTCAGAAATGAAATCAAATAGAAAAAACATTCTGCAGGTGCAGATTTATATTTTCCCACAGTAAAGCACATTTTAAATGTTATAACTTTAAACTGATAAGAGTGATGATCTCCATTTCATAAGCTCATTCGCATTTAAATTACTTTCTCAAGAAATGTTTAGCTATATAGTTTCTGGCTTATAAATAAAGGTTTACTGCTCTGTAAATTGCTTCAGATGAGCAGAATATATAACAAACCTGGACTGCTCAAACCACATGAGAGTGATCTACTTCAGTATATGAAAACTACTAACACTGAAGGAAGAAAGTGATTCTGTCTTGTGAGAGTGGATGAAGTATGCAGAATTGTTCATAGATGTTTCCCTAAATACAAGCTGACAATTGTAGTATATAACATCACACATTTGCAGAAATCTGAGAGGAATAAATGCATATGTTAAGTTAAATTCATGTGACAAGCATTACAATTTGAAAAAAAAAAGGATGAAAGTATTTTGACATCCTTATAACCAACAGCAGTTGCTACTTTATTACCTGCAGCAAGTTTTCATTTTTTGATTGTTTGTTTGAGATGAAGCATCCTACTTAAAGTCCAGGAAAAAAATGAACTAGGTAAAGCCTTCATCGGGAGGATTACAAATGGACTCTCACAGTATATCAACTTACTGATGGCTGTTCCTTGATGTAAGTTCATGATATACTTACATTCCACGTGCGATAGGTCTCTAAACAGTTAAATACTATCTATCTACATATTCCGAACTATGTCACAAACAAGCTAAATTAATTTTCAAAAGAAAATGTTTTTGCTTAGAACACAACTACTTTTGCTTCAAGCGTAATTACTATGTCCAAGTGAAAAGCATAGCAATGGGTGCATATTTTGCACCCAGTTATGCTAATTTGACAATGGGGCTGTGGACGGAAAACAACATCATGAATCACAATCCATACACGCACCAGATTATTTACTTCGGGAGGTACACAGAGGACATAGTCATCATCTGGTACGGCCCCCCTCCTCGAGAGGGATTTGTGGAATATTGCAATAATAACACCTTTTTGGTATCATTTACACATGTGACACCACATTCCTTGTCTTTCTTGACCTGGAGTTAGGTTGAAAAAAAATTATCTTCAAGAACCATTTCAAAGCCACTACAGGGAATTCTTATGTCCATTGCACCAGCTGTCAACTTTTTAGGTGGAAACAAAATGGAAGTACATTTTACCAACTCTGCAAATATTGAACTATTGAGGAAGATTATACGGCTCTGTTGATCTTTTTAGCAGCCCAACAGGGCTGTTAAAAATTAAATTGTACAGAATATAAAAAAATAAAATCGTAAAACATAACTTAAAAAAATATTAATAAAAAAATAAATAAAATAATAATAATAAATAAAAAACTACTGACACCATCTACTGCCCTACTAATATCAACTTCTGCTCTACTGACCCCATCCACTGCTCTACTGGCACTGTCCACTGCCCTGCTGACACTAACCTCTACCCTACTGACACGTCCACTGCTTTACAGACACTGTCCACTGCCCTGCTGACACCATCCACTGCTCTACTGACACCATCCACTGCCCTACTGACACCGACTATACATCATCCACTGCCCTACTGACAATCTACTGCTCTACTAATTGACACTGTGCACTATTAAGGCTAAGTTTATATTTTTACAGTGACATTTGTTTTATTATATTATAAGTTGTCCTTACTATTTAGTTAGGCCTTGGTAGTTAATTTCTTTACAAAAAAAGGGGGGGCAGTGAACCCAGGTTTCCTACCCCTGTTTTACACTTTGCTTCTTCCCAGGCCTTGTAAGTTTCCGGTTTCACCTACAGAGGGTGATGGGGTAAGTCCTTTCCCCTACTCTCTGCTCAGAACCCCCTGACCTGCCCAGTACAGCCCTCCCTCCATCTGGCTCAGCCCTGATCAACTGTGCACATGCACGCACACAAGGTTGTATGTGAATCTGGATGTCAGGGGGTCCACCCACCCAAGTTGAAGTGGGAAGTAGTAGTGGAACCTCAGGTTGTAGTGGGAGGTACCCTGGGTGGTAGTGAAAGCGGTGCTTCAGGGCCCACAAGTTTCAAAATACACCTCTGGTAAAGGGAGTCTTATAGTCAGTTTTATCAGTGTGGGCACAGTGCACCATGTAGTTCTATAGATGCATATTCGTGGCAGCTATAAAGCTCCCTTTCCAGTAGAGACACTAGTCCTGACAAAGCTGTACAGCCCCGAAAAATGTTGCATAATCGTTCAGTTCCTTAATACCAGCTGCCTCCCTGCATCGCTCTGCCTGTCATCGTTCTGAAGGTATCACAGTCTACAGCAGTTCATTCATCCGGCTGATCCTCCACTCCACTCTGCTTGGTCTCCTTCCTGATGAACTCTGTAGCATAATACCAGCCTTCACACATTCCCAGCCGATGACTTTTACAAGGGAAGGTGTTACAGGATCCGGGCTGTCTGATATGTAGATTGCTTCTTTATCACAGTGAATGCACTTTTGCGTGTTTATATCCTTTATATATATAAATCTACACTTAGATGGTGGTGCCATCTATCTTTTTATTGTGTTACCTGTACTAGTGGGATCTATCCAAGTTCCTGCTCCAGTGAGGTGCTGCAGCTGTGGCAAGTGGTTTCTCCATTTAAAATTTGACTTTTTTTAAGGACGTATACATTTTTTAGTATTTAAGGGCACAGCTGGATGTATTACTCACTTTTGTGTTAAACTTTGATTGCTTGAAAATGAGGTAAAGCTCTGCTGACTTCCATCATCAAATCATGTGCAAGCTAATTTGCTGCCTTTTTATTTTCCTTACATAGTATTGGATATTTTTTGTATTTCCCTTGGAAAGTGCAACTTCCCTTGCAAAGTGAACAGCCCATTTGCCTTTAGTTAACCAACTGTACGGATTTACAATTAGGCATTATAATGACAGACAACTAAAGAGGGGAAATATTAGAAGCAAAGTGGTCATATGTCTGCATAGACATGCAGGGCGCAGGTGAGGCTGATTTAGGAGTTTCTGGGCTCTCTGCCCACTTCTTGCTCTCTCTGGGGACATCATCTTCCCCAGTGCAGCTTGTAGAGACAAGCCTCTAGCATCTCTGGGAGATGCAGATAATTTCCCAGAGCAGGCCCGGACTGGCCATAGGGCAGACCGGGCGTTTGCCCGGTGGGCTGGGGGCCTCCGGGCCGCATGTCTTGCTGTGACATGCAGGGCCGGCCGGCCGGCCGCCGCATGTTCCGACATGCAGGGCCGGCCGCCGCATGTTCCGACATGCAGGACTGGCCGCGGCCGCATGTTCCGACATGCAGGACTGGCCGCGGCCGCATGTTCCGACATGGAGGGCCGGCCGCCGCATGTTCCGACATGCAGGGCCAGCCGCTGACATTCTGCGCTACATGGTGGTGGGAGGAGCGGAGGTATCCATGGCAACCCAGGCCGCCGCTTCGCGCATGCGCCCACAGCCAATGGGCACCTGGCAACCAGGAAGCCAGGAGAGGAGTAGGGACAGAGAACACAAGGAAGAGGTCGCTATGGGGAGGCGGAGCCGTGGCCGCGATGTAACAAGGGGAAGGCGAGCTGCGGGATCTCAGCGAATCTCCCCTGCTTGCCCCCCCTCCTGTCAGCAGAGCGCATTTGGCTGCTTAGCTTGTTGCTTGTTTCTGTCCCCATTGGCCACAGTGGAGGGCCAATCAGAAGAGGGTAGCAGTGCATCGGGGGACATGTAGTACTGGAGGATTGTAAGCCTCATTGTTGTCCACAGGCAGCAGACTTCAGCCCCCAGCATGCACTACTAAAGGAAAAAGAGAGGACTGTGCTGGGGAAGACAGAGAGGGTGCCCGCTGTACCTGCACCACCAGAGAGAGCTACGCTGTACCCGCACCACCAGAGAGAGCTACGCTGTACCCGCACCACCAGAGAGAGCTACGCTGTACCCGCACCACCAGAGAGAGCTACGCTGTACCCGCACCACCAGAGAGAGCTACGCTGTACCCGCACCACCAGAGAGAGCCATGCTGTACCCGCACCACCAGAAAGAGAGCTACGCTGTACCTGCACCACCAGAGAGAGCTACGCTGTGCCCGCACCACCAGAGAGAGCTACGCTGTACCCGCACCACCAGAGAGAGCTACGCTGTACCCGCACCACCAGAGAGAGCTACGCTGTACCCGCACCACCAGAGAGAGAGCTACGCTGTAACCGCACCACCAGAGAGAACCAGGCTGTACCCGCACCACCAGGGAGAGCCAAGAGAGCCACGCTGTACCCACACCAACAGAGAGAGCCACGCTGTACCCGCACCACCAGAGAGAGCCAGGCTGTACCCGCACCACCAGAGAGAGCCATGAGAGCCACGCTGTAACCGCACCACCAGAGAGAGCCACGCTATAACTGCACCACCAGAGAGAGCCACGCTGTACCCGCACCAGAGAGAGAGCGCCATGCTGTCCAGTACCACTGGAGAGAGAGCAGGTCAGTGTCACTGGGCAGTGTGGGCACAATAGGAGACAGTACTAGCATTGTATGGCCACAATAGGATTGGGGCATCGTAATATAAAGGGGACTGCACTGTAAACAGTGCAGTCTCCTTTATATCACAGTATCCCTGCACATTACAGGTGGAGGACCGACACCCCCCCCCCCCCCCCCCCCCCCCCCCACACACACACACACACAGTCCCTGTGGAAAAGTTGGCTGCTCAGTCTGAAAATGCCCGGGCCTATTTTTTGTCCCAGTTCGGGCCTGTTCCAGAGACTCAAAGGATTTGCTTCCACTGCTGTTAGAAGAGAACCCTAAAAATTGGATGTCTCTTAAGTTTCTTGGGTGAATTAACAGCTTTGCACTTTGCAACTATGCTTATAGTAAGGCGATCAGTCCTTCATCCTCTGGCTGCAATGTACACATTGTGTTTGTTCCCGGGGAACAGTGAAGAGAAGAGTTAAGATGGATTTTTTTGGTGCCAAGACACTGCTACAACATTATTAAAAATTCACAAATTTATTGCAACTTAATAAATGTTTAAAACTCAATACAATTTACAATTTTATACGCATTGTCTCCCTTTACTTGTTACCCTAGTGCTGAACAAATGCATCAAAATATATTTATTCAGATTACTCTGTATTTGCGGTGGATGACTCCACCATTTAAAATGTGCCTCAATTTGTTTCACAGGGATTCCAGTTTCATCAGGAAGAGTAGGGGAGAGCTTTTACAGACTGAAAGTGACAATGAGGTACAATCAGATTACAAACTTATAATAAATAAGTTTCACCATCACATAACAGTTTAACAAATCAAAGGCACACCAAACAATCTGAAAGTCCGAAAGGGGAAAGGGGCATGGGGAAAGTGGGAGAAGGTACACACTTCCAGGCTAGGAGGAAGAGGGAAGCCTAACACTGTAATGTTATTGTAAATCTGCCCACTGCCTTCATTACTACAAAATATTTCCAATTTGACAGACATTATGTAGAGGTCAAACAACCACATTTATCCTTTATTTCTTTTAATTGCACAGTAAGCATTTTATTTGAAATGCAACACTATTGATCACTCCTTCTTCCTAAACTAATTAGCATTCTATGTTATTATTTTGCAATCTCTATATTAGGCTCAAACTACCTCCTGCATTCTTTTTGTACAATAAATATAAGTTTTTAAGATTTTCAAATAAATGATTGTGATGAAACCAAATATCAGACCCCTGCCCTTCTCAACAACTCATGACAAAGGACTGGCCAATCTGACGCCGTGCTGTCACTTACGTAACAATGCCACTCTCAGCTGAACCCTGCACAAAGATTTTCCACCTGCGGGACCCAATCAAGGTGCCAGCAGCCTGTGAGTGATTGTCACTGGGCTACGTAATTAAGCAATTATCCCTTTAAGCTACCACTGCCACCTTTTGACAGAAAAGAAGCGATTGTAGCCGTATTAGTGCAATTGTGACAGAGAAAATTGAGTACTGTCCGTGATACTTTTTTTATTTGCACTAACATATCATTTTTAATGGACGAGCTTTCGGGGTGTGTCCCCTTCTTCAAGGTCTAAGCAGTACTCAAGAGACAGGAATTCTATTTAGTTTGCATTAACCACTTAAGGACCGGAAGGATTTACCCCCTTAATGACTAGGCCATTTTTTTGTGATACGGTACTGTGTCGCTTTAACTTACAATTGCATGGTCGTGCAACATTGTACCCAAACAAAATTGATGTCCTTTTTTTCCCACAAATAGAGATTTATTTTGGTGGTATTTGATCAACACTGCAGTTTTTTTTTTTTTTTTGTGCTATAACCAAAAAAAGACTGACAATTTTGAAAAGAAAAAAATTTTTTTTTTACTTCTTGCTATAATAAATACCCCCCCAAAAAATAAAAAAATGAAAATTTCTTTAAGTCTAGGCCAATATGTACTCTACATATTTTTGGTAAATAAAATTGCAATAAGCGTATATTGATTGGTTTGCGCAAAAGTTATAGCATATACAAAATAGGGGAAAGATTTATGGTATTTTTATTTATTTATTTTACTAGTAATGGCGGTGATCAGCGATTTTTAGCAGGACTGCGACATTGCAGCAGACAGATCGGACACTTTTGAGGGACCAGTGACATTATTACAGTGATCAGAGCTAAAAATAGGCACTGATCACTGTATAAATGACACTGGTTCTTTCCCTCAGCTCCCGGGACAGACTTGCCTTGCAGATCTTCACTTGCAGCACTGCTTATTTGGAACAATTTATACGTAAGTATTCCAGGGAGATATACATTTTGTTTCCCCTTGCCCCTACCTTCTTTTTTACTATCTGGGCAAAATATTAGATCCTATTTGGTACCTTTTTTCATTTTTTTCAGATATGCTGTGCGTTTTCTCCTGATGAGTGGCACTTGGCCACGAAACGTGTCCAGCCTATCAATGTCATCATGTTCCCAACACATAGCTTGACCTCAACTGTGATTCATTTGTATCTTATAACCCATTTGTATCCATTACTCAACAAGCATTTGGCTTTTTACATTAATTACTTCCATGGGATACTAAGCGATTTCAGATGCGTGCATGTGTAAATACATCTATATGAATCCTTCTTTTCTGTATGCCATTGCCTTTTATATAGCTAAAATACTCATGTTCAACCATGTTTATGAGGTATGCTTTGTTCATATGTCAATTAAAACCTTCAGATCTGCGCTTTAACTGAATGACAGCTACAGCGTGGATCTACTTTGCCGGGAGGCCGTCAATAGATCTCCTCCCCTTTGCATGCTCCCTGTGCGCCCCCTGCAGGGTGCGCACGGTGATCATCGAGTCAATAAGATCCCTGTCCCTTACCACGTGATCAGCTGTCAGCCAATGACAGCTGATCACATGATGTAGACAGAAGTTCGGCAATCGTTTTTTTTTTTCCTCACGCTGACAGCATGAGGAGAAAAAAAAACGATCACCGGCTTCTGTGCAAGGGACATCAGTCCCAAAGAGGAAGAAGCGAAGCCATCTCATCTGTGCCCACCAGTACTGCCTGCCAGTGCCACCTGCCAGTGCCCACACAGTGCTACAAATCAGTGCCCACCAGTGCATAAGTGCCAGCAATCAGTGCCACCTATGAATGCCCACGAGTGCCACCTATTAATGCCAATCAGTGCCACCTAGCAGTGCTGCCTATCAGTGTCACCTACCAGTGCCGGTAAGTGCCCATCACTGCCACCTATCAGTGCCCATCAGTGCCAGGTATCAGTGCTACCTATTAGTGCCTTTTAGTGCCGCCCATCAGTGCCACCTCTCAGTGCTCACCAATGCCACCTATCAGTGCCCACCAGTGCCACCTCATCAGTGCCCATCAGTGCTGCCTATTAGTGCCCATCAGTGCCACCTTATCAGTGCCCATCAATGCAGCTTATCCGTGCCCATCAGTGCAGCCTATCAGTGCCCATCAGTGCAGCCTCATCAGCGTACATCAATGAAGGAGAAAAATTACCTGATTGCAAAATTTATTAACAAAATATAAAACGGTTTTGTATTAAATTTCGGTCTTTTTAATTTTTTTAACAAAAAATGAAAAAAACAGGGGTGATAATACCACCAAAAGAAAGCTCTATTTGTGAGAAGAAAATATGATAAAAATTTAATTTGGGTACAGTGTTGTATGACTGCACAATTGTCGTTCAAAGAGTGACAGCGCTAAAAGCTGAAAATTGGTCTGGGCAGGAGGGGGGTTTAGGTGCCCAGTAAGCAGGTGGTTAAACAATTTAAAATTTTCTCCTACCAAGTGTCTTGTGCCTCACTCAAAGTCCCCCAAAATACCTTTTCTTATTTCTGAATTAGGGATGGAGGTGCATGGTATCATGCACCTCACGTAAAGTCCCCAAACCCCCTTTTGCGTCCCAGATAGTAGCTAACTTATTTTATTTCAAAGTTTTCTTTCAGCTTGGGAACTATCTGAGTGTTATCCCCTTCTTGTTAAAAACGGGTTATAATGTCATTAACATAGATAAGGATGTATAGCCATCTGTCTTCTTTCTGGAGTAGAGACAGGGGTCTGCTTTACTTCTTGAGAATCCCTCTCTGGTAAGTACATCTTTCACATTCTAGTTCCACATCCTTGCAGACTGCTTAAGACCCTAGATGCTCTTCTGAAGTTTACGCACAAGGTTGTCTCCTTGCTCAAACCCTGGTGGTTGCTCTATGTAGAGATCTTAATTAATGTCTCCATCTAGGAAAGCAGTTTTAATGTCTAGGTGTTTGACTTGCATGTCCTTCCAAGCTGCAACGCTAAGAAGCTCTCTGACGGTGGAATGTTTTACGATGGGAGCGAATGTTTCATCGCAATCTTCACCAAAATTCTGGGAGTAACCCTTGGCAACTAGTCTGGCTTTGTATTTGTGAATACACCCTTCTGCGTCTGACTTTACTTTGAAAGTCCACTTACTTCCTATAGTTTTGGGTTTAGGAGGTAGCTCTGTGAGTGTCCAGGTTTTATTTTCTAGAAGTGACTTTAATTCTTCTTCTGCTGCCTTTCTCCATTTATTGGCTTCACGTTTTGGCTGTTTTTCTATGTCTTCCCAGGATGTCGGTTCAAGTATGCTGTGTGTTTTGATAGTGTATGACAGCTTGTGGGGTGGTTTCCCCTTTGTAGTCCATGTGGATCTTCTGACTTCAGGCAGTTCAGCAGGATCTGGTGGGAAACTTGGTTTAGGCATTGTGAGTTCAGACTCCTGCACAGGTTTGCTTTGGTCAACCTTTTCTTCTGGTTTGTTTGGCATATTCACTTCACAGCTTTCAGGGATTGGTGTTTCTGATGATGGACTCTCATCAAAATAAACACTACAGCTTATTGTCACTTTGTCAGTCTTTCGGTGTAGGATTCTGCAACCCCATAATTTGCTCACTGTAGCCTACTAGAATACCCTCTATGGCTCTTTTCTCCAGCTTGGATGGATTCTCACTTGGAATATAGGCATATGCTTTACATCCAAACACTCTGATGTGCCCTATGCTAGGTTCTGAGCCATGCCACATTTTGAATGGAGTACTTTTAATGGCTCTTGAAGGTAGTCTGTTCTGTAGGTAGGTTGCAGTCATGACTGCTTCTCCCCAGTACTTGTGAGGTAGGTTGGCATCCGACAACATGCATCTGGCCATTTCTATAAGAGTGTGATTTTTCCTTTCTGCTACATCGTTTTGTTCAGGAGTGTATGGTGCGGTTGTCTGGTGTACTATTCCTTGTCTCGTAAGGTATGAAGCCATTTCTTTGCTTATGTATTCTCTGCCATTGTCAGTGTGTATTATTCCTGGTATCCATTGGAATTTGTTGCTAGCCATGGCTCTTACACTAGTTGTGTACCTGAAATAATAATCAATGAAAGTCAGTAGATATCTGTACCCACCTGACGTGGGAGTTTCCATGGGACTGCATACATCACTGTGTATGAGCTGCAGGGGGTGGGTATTTTCTTTTTGAGATGCATGTGGAAGGGGAGCACGTGTGGCTTTTGCTTTAATACAGCATTTGCATTTCATGAGCACTTTGCAAGGCGTTATTGCCAAATCTTATGATAAACCTCTCTTTATAATGTCCTGTAAAGCTTCCAGACTTCTGTGCCCCAGCCGCCTGTGCCATAAGTGAATACATTTGCTTTGTAGGTCATTAGATACTATATTTGCTTGCTGGTCTGTGGTGATGAGCCTGTATAGGTGATCACCCCGTTTTTCCTTTTGCGAGGAATCATTCATCACCCTGGAACTTAGCTGTGAGACCGTTGTTCGCAAGGCTTTTCACAGATAGAAGGCTGCCTTCTAGTTCAGGAACATACAGCACTTTCTTTACAAGGCTACTGTGCTGGGCTCCTTGTGGTGTAATGCAGTTCGGGAAGCCTTGGCCTTTACCTTCTGAAGTGAAGCTTTTCCTCTTTGCTAGGAAAACTTTGTCTTTTGCACTGTAATCAATGTTTGTGAAGACGGTCTCATCGCTAGTCATGTGGCTTTTCTCACCTGAGTCTATGCACCAGCAACGTGCCCAACGACCCCTTTCACACCGAGGGCGTTTTGCAGGCGCTATCGCTTTAGAAACAGCGCCTGCAATCCACCCTTAAACTGCTGCTCCTGCTTTTACACTGCAGCGGTGCGCTGGCAGGGCGTCACAAAAAGTACTGCCAGCAGCTTCTTTGGAGCGGTGTAGGAGCGGTGAATTCACCGCTCCTCCGCCGCTCCTCCACCACTGCTCCCCATTGAAATCTATGGGGCAGCGCTGTAATACCACCGGTCAAAACGCTGGGCTATAGCAGAGTTTTGCTGGGGGTTTTAACCCTTTCTCTGTGGTTTGCGGGGGGTAAAAGTGCCCGCTAGCAGCCGAAATGCGCCGCAAATCCGACGGTAAAACGCCACTAAAAATAGCGGCGTTTTACCGCCGACACTATGGGCGGTGTGGTGTGAAAGGGGTCTAAAGGGGCCACTCAATGATGTGTCTTTGTGATTGCTTTAACTCTTTCTTTTGTGGATAGCTGTAGCCCGCTAGCAGCCGAAATGCGCCGCAAATCCGACGGTAAAACGCCACTAAAAATAGCGGCGTTTTACCGCCGACGCTATGGGCGGTGTGGTGTGAAAGGGGTCTAAAGGTGCCACTCAATGATGTGTCTTTGTGATTGCTTTAACTCTTTCTTTTGTGGATAGCTGTAGCTTTCGCTGCTCAGCTTTCCAGATCCTTCAGATACAGATACAATCCTTTTTTAAGTGACCGGTCCTTTTACAGTGAAAACAGGCTCTGCTTTCTTTGTTGTGCTTTGTGCCTAAGTACATCTTAAGAGCTTTGTCATCACTGTGCAGATTTTCTTTCCTTCTGCCATATTCATCAGTTAATTTCCCTTTGACATAATCTAGTGTCAGCTCCTGCTCGGGTCTGGTTTCTAAAGTGTCAATAAGAGCAGTATATGTCTCTGGAAGGCTGCAGAGGAGCAGGGCAACAATATGGTTATTTTTGATGTTCTCTCCAATGGTACGCAGCTGCTCTATAGTTTCTAGCATAGCTTTCACGTGATCACACATATGCTGGCCTTCTTCTAGTCTCATCTTATATAGCTTTCTTAGTAGAAAAAGCTTGTTGTTTAGACTTATACGCTAATGCAGATTTTGTAATGCAGTCCACATACCTTTTGGCTGTTTTCTCAGTTTTTATGTGGATAAGCTGATCATCTTCCACTACTAAGCTCGTAGTCACGGTCTATCCTTTCTGTCCCAGTCCTCTGTCTCTCCATTTGTGGGTCTGTCTGTATTCAGCACTTGCCACAAGTCACCCATGTTAAAAAGCATTTCCAATTTAACCGTTTCCCGACCGCCCACTGCATATATACGTCAGCGGACAGGCAAAATCACGTACCTGTATGTGATCCTTTAAATGCCTGCCCGTGGGTCACGCGCGCGTCGACGGCGGCGCGCTCGCAACCCGGTCGGGAGCTCCGTGACCACGGCCGTGGGACCAGCGGACCCGATCGCCGCTGGTGTCCCGCGATCGGGTCACGGAGCTGAAGAACGGGGAGAGGTATGTGTAAACAAACCTCTCCCCGTGCTTCCTACTCTGTCTGTCATTGATTGGCTGTTCCCGGTCATCGGGAAAGCCGATCAATGACGTCAGATATCAGCCCTGCCCCCTAATGTAAAAAACACAACACACGTCACAGCCCATAACCCCTCCCCTCCCCTAGTGGTTAACTCTTTCACTACAACTGTCATTTATACAGGAATCAATGTATTTAAATAGCATTGATTGCTGTATAAATGACAATGGTCCCAAAAATGTGTCAAAAATGTCCGATGTGTCCGCCATAATGTCGCAGTCACAATAAAAATCGCTGATCGCCACCATTACTAGTAAAAAAAAAAAAAAATTAATAAAAATGCTATAAAACTATCCCCTATTTTGTAAACGCTATAACTTTTGCGCAAACCAATCAATAATCGCTAATTGCGATTTTTTTTACCAAAAATATGTAGAAGAATACGTATCGGCCTAAACTGAGGAAAAAAAAAATTTTTTTATATATTTTTTGGGGATATTTATTATAGAAAAAAGCAAAAAATATTGCATTGTTTTCAAAATTGTCGCTCTATTTTTGTTTATAGCGCAAAAAATAAAAACCGCAGGGGGGATCAAATACCACCAAAAGAAAGCTCTATTTGTGGGATAAAAAAAGACGCCATTTTTGTTTTGGGAGCCACGTCGCACGACCGCGCAATTGTCAGTTAAAGCGACGCAGTGCCGAATCGCAAAAAGGGGCCTGGTCCTTTGGCTGCCAATTGGTCCGGGGCTGAGGTGGTTAAACTTCCACAGCTTTGCAATTGCAAACTTCACATATGAACCACTTGCTGTCTTTCAGCAGCTTGTATATAGTACTCACAGTATTGTAGAATTCTTTGCTCCAGTGCATACTGAGTGCCTGGGTAACTGGATGCCTGCTGGGTGCGCTGGGCCCATAACCCTTATAGTCGAGTATTGAAATCATGCGCTAGAAGCTTCGTATTTGCAGCAATAGATTTGCTTTTATGGAGGATTGCAATGCATGTCTTTACAGCATGAGATACATAAAACAGGAACTAAATAAAAACAAGTGGACTGAACTTAGATAGATGGTACATCCTGTCATATCATAGAATACACATTATAACACTATAATACTACAGCGCCACCTGCTGCATAGATAACTATAATGCATACAGTATATAGTTCACAGTACCTTACTTTACAAGCTGTTGTCCTTCCAACAATTTTATCAAGCTCTTCCTGTAATGATGCTACATCCTGTGTCAAATTATTTCCATTAATAATTTGGTATCAAGACAAGAAGAAGACCAGGAGCATCAAAGACTTGCAGCATGCCCCTCTGACAAAGCCAGACATGTGATGTCAGTGGTTCACAGTACCTGACTCTGCTTTGCTCACACATGAAAACAAATTTGAAAGGGATCCCCTTACATTTCAAATATGTGGAAAGATTGATAAGAACAAGAAGTACAAGAAGTGAACTGCCTATAAACACACCACAAATATTATACACTATATTGTCAAAAGTATTTGGACGCCTGCCTTTACACGCACATGAAGTTTAATCGCATCCCAGCCTTAGTACATAGGGTTCAATATTGAGTTGGCCCACCCTTTGCAGCTATAACAGCTTCAACTCTTCTGGGAAGGCTGTACACAAGGTTTAGAAGTGTGTCTATGGGAATTTTTGACTATTCTTCCAGAAGTGCATTTGTGAGGTCAGGCACTGATGTTGGACGAGAAGGCCTAGCTTCATCCCAAAAAAGGTTCTATTGGGTTGAGGTCAGGACCAGTCAAGTTCCTCCACCCCAAACTCACTCATCCACACTATGATGCCAAAAGTATTGGGCCACCTCTCCAAATCATTTGGTGTATGGGGGATTATAGTGTGGGGTTGTTTTTCAGGGGTTGGGGTGGCCCCTTAGTTCCAGAGAAGGAAACTCTTAAGGTGTCAGTATACGAAGACATTTTGGACAATTTCATGCACCCAACTTTGTGGGAACAGTTTGGGGATGGCCCCTTCCTGTTCCAACATGACTGCGCACCAGTGCACAAAGCAAGGTCCATAAAGACATGGATGAGTGAGTTTGAGTTAAAGGAACCTGACTGGCCAGCACAGAGTACTGACCTCAAACCGATAGAATGCCTTTGGGATAAATTAGAGCGGAGACTGCGAGCCAGGCCTTCTCATCCAACATCAGTGCCTGACCTCACAAATGTGGTTCTGGAAAAATGGTCAAACTTTCCCATAGGCACAGTCCTAAACCTTGTGGACAGCCTTCCAGAAGAGTTGAAGCTGTTATAGCTGCAAAAGGTGGGCCAACTCAGTATTGGACCCTACGGACTAATGCGGCGTACGCACGATCGGAAATGCCGCCAGAAAAACTCAAATGAGAGCTTTTTGTCGGAAAATGCGACTGTGTGTATGCTCCATCGGTCTTTTGCTGGCGGAATTCCAGCCAGAAAAAGATTGAGAGCAGGTTCTCTATTTTTCGGTAGGGAAAAGTTCCTATACGAAAATGCGATCGTCTATATGCAATTCGGACGTGCAAAAAAATCACACATGCTCAGAAACAATTTGACGCATGCTCGGAAGCATTGAAGTTCATTTTCTCGGCTCGTCGTAGTGTTGTACGTCACCGTGTTCTTGACGGTCGAAAGTTCAGAGAACTTTTGTGTGACCGTGTGTATGCAAGACAAGCTTGAGTGGAATTCTTTCGGAAAAACCATCCAAGATTTTTTGGACGGAAATTCCGCTTGTGTTTACGCGGCATAAGACTGGGATGCCATTAAAGTGCATGTGCGTGTAAGGGCAGGTATCCCAATACTTTTGAAATTATAGTGTACAGTATTTGATCCTAGCATTAATGCTAATGTGACCTAATGTTGTGGAGATTTTCTGTAAGGTCGAAGACTTTGACTTTGACTATGAGCATGTTCAAAAGACTTTGAGCATGCTCTCTGTTCAAATATTCGCAGAATCAATACCAGTGGATAATACAGTGGTGTGAAAAAGTGTTTGCCCCCTTCCTCATTTCCTGTTCCTTTGCATGTTTGTCACACTTAAGTGTTTCGGAACATCAAACCAATTTAAACAATAGTCAAGGACAACACAAGTAAACACAAAATGCAATTTGTAAATGAAGGTGTTTATTATTAAAGGTGAAAAAAAATCCAAACCATCATGGCCCTGTGTGAAAAAGTGATTGCCCCCTAAACCTAATAACTGGTTGGGCCACCCTTAGCAGCAACAACTGCAACCAAGCGTTTGCGATAACGTGCAATGAGGCTTTTACAGCGTCCTGGAGGAATTTTGGCCCACTCATCTTTGCAGAATTGTCCTAATTCAGTTACATTAGAGGGTTTTCGAGCATGAACGGCCTTTTTAAGGTCATACCACAACATCTCAATAGGATTCAGGTCAGGACTTTGGCTAGGCCACTCCAAAGTCTTCATTTTGTTTTTCTTCAGCCATTCGGTGGTGGACTTGCTGGTGTGTTTAGGATCATTGTCCTGCTGCAGAACCCAAGTTCGTTTCAGCTTGAGTACACGAACAGATGGTCGGACATTCTCCTTCAGGATCTCTTGGTAGACAGCAGAATTCATAGTTCCTTTTATCACGGCAAGTCTTCCAGGTCCTGAAGCAGCAAAACAGCCCCAGACCATCACACTACCACCACCATATTTTACTGTTGGTATAATGTTCTTTTTCTGAAATGCAGTGTTCCTTCTACGCCAGATATACTTGGACACACACCTTCCAAAGAGTTCCACTTTTGTCTCATCGGTCCACAGAATGTTGTCCCAAAAGTCTTGGGGATCATCAAGATGTGTTGTGGAGAAACTGAGACGAGCTTTGATGTTCTTTTTGCTCAGCAGTGGTTTTCTCCTTGGAACTCTGCCATGCAGGCCATTTTTGCCCAGTCTTTTCCTGATGGTGGAGGCATGAACGCTGACCTTAACTGAGGCAAGTGAGGCCTGCAGTTCCTTGGACGTTGTTGTGGGGTCTTTTGTGACCTCTTGGATGAGTCATCGCTGCGCTCTTGGGGTAATTTTGGGCGGCCGGCCACTCCTGGGAAGGTTCACCACTGTTCCATGTCTTCGCCATTTGTGGATAATGGCTCTCACTGTGGTTCGCTGGATTCCCAAAGCTTTGGAAATGGCTTTATAACCCTTTCCAGACTGATAGATCTCAATTACTTTCTTTCTCAATTGTTCCTGAATTTCTTTGGGTCTCGGCATGATGTGTAGCTTTTAAGGATCTTCTGGTGGACCTTACTGTGTCAAGCAGCTCCTATTTAAGTGATGCCTTGATTGTGAACAGGTGTGGCAATAATCAGGCCTGGGTGTGGCTAGAGAAATTGAACTCAGGTGTGGACAACCACAGTTATAGTATGTTTTAACAAGGGGGGCAATCACTTTTTCACACAGGGCCATGATGGTTTGGATTTTTTTTCACCTTTAATAATACACACCTTCATTTACAAATTGCATTTTGTGTTTACTTGTGTTGTCCTTGACTATTGTTTAAATTGGTTTGATGTTCCGAAACACTTAAGTGTGACAAACATGCAAAGGAACAGGAAATGAGGAAGGGGGCAAACACTTTTTCACACCACTGTATCTTGCAGATCCTAAGCTTCAAAACACTGGTTTAATATTGATGATAATTCATGTGTGTTTAATTTGAACAGTGAATGATAACTTTAAAACAATTGGATACATGTGACTAGGGTATGTCAAGTTGTCAAGCTGTCAGAAGCAGAGGTGGGAAGAATTAGTGAACTTTGTCAGAAAAGACTATTGAAATGTAGTTTTCTTATAATTGATCATCCTCTTCTATAGTTTGGAAATATACAGTATGACATCTTGGATGATAACGATGCTGAGATAAATTCTCAAAAATAAGCCAGCTTCATGTGACTGGAGAGGAAGGTGTTGAACATACAGTGGTACTCGCATGCGTTAATAAATGTCAGTTGAAATGGAAGATTGGATATCTGTGACATATTCAAGTCAGATGAGCTCAGAGGATAATTCAAAAATGTTCAACGCTCTTGTTATAGGAGGGGACAGTAGTTATATAGCAACATCTTGAAATAATGATAATTGGAATTAATAGTGTATCGCCTAACAGGTATGAATTATTATCTAATTTGAAGATTACAAATGGCAGATTTCCCAAACCAAACACCTATATGTGCATAAATCATGTCAAGCTCATGAGGACTAATTTTGGACTAATAATAGGAAACAGTGAAATATTTTAATGTTAATATAATATTAATAGTTGAGCTAGCTAAGGGTGTACAGTATACATATATATGTATATCATATATATGATATATTATCATATAATATTATAATAATATTAATCAAAAAATATTTTAATGCCAAAACTTTTAATCATATTTTGAGTGCAATAAGGTTAGAGCATGTGTCTGCATTTTTTTTAAAAAGTTTTCACTATTTGAGAGATTTACCTTACTTTGTGCCAGGGAAGTAAACAATAGGAAATCCCCAATGAGATCACAAACAAAAACAAATTATTTTTAGAGTGAGGAAGGGTTAGCACTTCTGAATAGCGATAGGTGAACGGTTTGGCCCGAGCATAAGTTCAGGCCGAACTTTGGTTGTTCGGATGTTCTGCGAACACCGAGCAATATGCAGTGTTCGGGGCAAATTTGAAAGCTGCCGGAACACAGTTAAAGTCTATGGGACATTAACATGAAAAATCAAAAGTGTTAATTTTAAAGGCTTGTATGCAAGTCATAAAAAGTGTTTGGGGACCCAGGTCCTGCACCTGGGGGACATGTATCAATGACAATTTTTTTCAAAAAAAATGGCCGTTTTTTCGGGAGCAGTGATTTTTTTAATGATTAAAGTGAAACAATAAAAATGAAATATTCCTTTAAATATTGTGCCTGGGGGTGTCTATAGTATGCCTGTAAAGTGGCAAATTGTTCCCGTTAGAACAATACCACAGCAAAATTACATTTCTAAAGGAAAAATTGTCATTTAAAACTGATCGTGGCTGTAATGAATTGTCGGGTTTCGGCAATATAGATAAAAATCATTGAAAAAAGAGCATGGGGTCTCCCCCCCCCCCCCCCGTCCATTACCAGGCCCTTTGGGTCTGGTATGAATATTAAAGGGAACCCTGAACCAAAATTAAAAAAAAAGATTGCATGGGGGTTGCCCTAAAATCCATACCAGGCCCTTCGGGTCTGATATGGAAATTAAGGGGAACCCTGCACCAAATAAAAAAAAAATGCCGTAGGGGCCCCACAAAATCCATACCAGACACTTATCCGAGCACGCAACCTGGCAGGCCGCAAAAAAAGAGGGGGGACGAGAGAGCGCCCCCCCGAACTGTACCAGGCCACATGCCCTCAACATGGGGAGAGTGCTTTGGGGTAGCCCCCAAAGCACCTTGTCCCCATGTTGATAGGGGCAAGGACCTCATCCCCACAACCCTTGCCCAGGGGTTGTGGGGGTCCCGTTTACGTAACCGGTGGCCCCGCCACCTTTGACGCCATGGGGGAAGCCGCGGGAAAGTCCCTGTGGTGTCAGAGGGGACGGGGTCACCCGGGGACGTCTCCGGGTGGCCCCCGCCCTCAGCTATTTAAGAACTGTCAAAGGCGCTGAAGCGTCACACCGCGGGAGCCTCCCATTGAGGCGGATTAGTCTCTGCTTTTTTTTTTCTTTTTCGGCTTGTCGCAGGGAAATAGAAGAAGATGAATGGACATCGTGGTACATTTGTATCCCATTACCATTTCACACAGGGGGGAGGCTGGGATCTGGGGGTCCCCTTGTTAAAGGGGGCTTCCAGATTCCGATAAGCCCCCTGTCTGCAGACCCCACAACCACCGGGCAAGGGTTGTGGGGATGAGGTCCAAAGCACCCTCCCCATGTTGAGGGCATGTGGCCTGGTATGGTTCAGAAGGGGGAGGGGCCGCTCTCGTCCCCCCTGCTGGGATAAGGTTCTGGTAAATCTTTGCAAAAGTACAAGGACTGTGGGGCTAGTTAGATAGTGTCAGGTTTCTCAGAGGAAAGCTCCATGTCAAGGTTATTTACTGGCCACAGCACTTGTATAAAGGACTTGCACCTTATCGCTTCAGCCACTAGATGATGGGAGTTTTCACAAAAAGATGGACAATTGCACGTAGACATATAGCAAAATACACTGGAGAGAAAGCCTTATTTTCTGTTGGAAATGGGACTTTGCCTCCTATAGTTATAACTGTACATTTAGTCTGTTTGGTCTTTTGTTTTTGTGTTTTGTTTTAGGAATCACCAAGATCGTCTGTCAAGTCACTGGAGAGTGGGTGGTCTAGATAGTCAGCTATTGGGGTTTGTGTGTGATGTAACTGGTTCTATGTCAAATTGTTCAAACATGTTGTATGTTCATTTTTCCCTTCCATCCCTTATTCCAACTTCGAGTTCAGGTACCTGACTTTCAGGACTGAAAGTCTCTATTTTTTTCCTTCCCAGACGATGAGCACATCGTCTAAATGGGAGGAGGGAGTATGTAGCGCTGGCTCCTGACGAGCAGGCTCTATTGTTTTTGTAAAATTAAGTTGGGCTTCAGGATAATTTCTCGAAATTTCTGGTTTCAGTACCAGTCCAGCTGGGTTGCACTGGGTTCTCCTTGACCACAGGTGTCGCTGTCACCGCCGGCAAGAGTAGAAACGCAGTCTAGCTGGATGCATTGAATATCATTTACCTCTCGAAACCAGCCCAGTGGGAGTGTTTTCCCGCTGTGCATCTGGGGGGTGGTATTTAAGGTACCGATGCCATGTTGGCGGGGGATTATTTTCTGTCTGCTTGGTTTTGGTGGTCCTCCTGACCCAGCCCCATGGCCCTCCTGGCCTGGGGTGCGGAACTATGCATCTTGTGTCTCCGGGGAGGCTGGCCCGAGGCAACGCAACTGAAGGGATAGGCCCGAGTGACTTTCGTAGCCTACTGATCCAGAAATGGTCTGGTGCCGTCTCATCTGAAGGGAGAGGCCCAGCAACTGAAGAACCCCAGGGGAGGAATCTTTCAGGAGAAGGCCTTGCGCAAGGCTGGCTTCTCTGAAGGAGCCTGGAGACTTAGTTGAAGGACGCAACCTGGATCAACACTCATACGGTATCGCCGGATCGGCTGAGAGAAACTGGTACCGTATGTCAGTTCTTTAAATTCATCTAAATCCCTCAGTAATACTCTGTGGCAGAGACTTTACCGAGCATCCCACCGGTTGCTAGGCCTAGTGAGAGGCTTATCCGGGGGTTGTTGAATTCAGTTCGTGGAACAGTTTATTCTCTGGATTCTTCTAATATCTTCACCCTGCAATTTAAGTATCAGAACTCATCCCTAACCCTCTACCCTTCATTAAGAGACTTTGTCTTTTGTTTTTCTAAATAAATAACCCAAAAGAGGATTCAGTGTCAGTTTCAACATTTCTTTGGTCCATTTTTCCCTAAGGGATCCCTAAGACGGAGAAGCAAGCAGGTGAGGTAACGGTAAGCCCAAATCAAACAGCAGCTCCTTTGGGGGTCAGTGTTACATAAACTAAGGTAAGGGTGGAGCTGTTACATGGTGTAGTTCATGGGGTCAACAAAGACCATGGAGAGCTCCAGCAGGTGGTGGCAAAAAGACCATGTGCTTTAACTCAGCAAGCCATACATTGGGTCTAATCAATTTATTACTGGGATGATAGCTTTGAGTGTAACATGGCTAATAGTAAAGACTTTGATAATGGGTGGCCATGCAACTCTGAGCAGGATTGTAGGATATGATGAAAAGGATGATTTAGAATGTTTGTAACACCTTACCATTATTTTAGCTCTGTAATTCAGTTTTACCTGTTCAGTAAAACAACCAGAAAAAACAAGTTTCCTGGCTGGTCTTTAACTAATCAACATGGGATGAGTGTGATCCAGTCTAGTATGTAAAGGGTCTCTATAGCTTTGTGCTGTCCTGTGTACAAGGAGAGAAAATATAATAGTGTCTTCTCTTGTGGCCCTCAGGGCGTCAGGCAGAGTGTAGAGAATTTCGCTGCTTGCCTCGGTTATAAGAGAGAGTGTCTGTCCTATGGAAGTGTAATGCAAATTAAAGTCTATAAGTGTTGGGCAAATGGTTCGAGCCAAGCAAAAGTTTGGACCAAACATCGCCTGTTCACCCATTTGGCTAATACCAGAATTTGCAGGGCACTCAGCGGGATGTTCACCCGCCGAGCGCCCCACAATGCACTGCGAGCTTCACGTGCATTCTAGGGTCTTAATTGGATGAAGACATGCACCTGACCACTGACATTTGCCTGTAGAATGTTAGTGTAGTTTTAGCACAGTGTGTGAGTGTAGTGTAGTGCAGCGTTTAACACAGCATTACATAATATAGTGCTGTATACTCTTTTTTGGTTGCTGCATGTTTTTTTGTTTTTCTTAGGGGGAGTTTTGTCTTTTTTTGTCCCCTGCCTGTCCCCTCTTTTTAAAACAGTCAGCCGCAGTATTTTTGACTGGAGATGCTCCTTTTTTATTTTATTAAATTTTTTTATAGTTTTTACATTTCTATCAGCATCAGTCCTCAATTTAAAGTGCACCAAATACAACTTTTCATGCAATAAAGTGCATCCAATCACACATTTTCCAGTTGCTATTAAATGTGGGTAATAAACCCCCCCCCAATCATGTCTGGAAGGGCAACAAGGAGAGGCAGACATTGAGGGGCCAGCAGCGTACAGTATGTGTCTACAGGCAAATGTGGACGTGGTCTGTCCTCAGGCAGGGCACATTTATCTCAGTTTAGTGATGTTGTCGTTCTATTTGGCCACAGCATGTAGAGGAGGTGGTAGACTGGCTAACTAAACCATCTTCATTCTCTTTGACCAAAGCTGACACTAGTACGCAGTCCACCGCAGCTGCCAGAGTGTTTTATTCTGCCTCCTTGCCCACAGATACTCCTGCCATCGCCCCAGCATTATGCAGGAGTCAGCTGAATTATTTGAACACAGCGTCAGCCACTTGCTTCTTGAGGATGCACAGATATTATGTGATTATGATGTTGGTTCTGAGGTAGAGGAAGGGAGTAACATGAGCCTACAGAGAGGGGTGAACACTAATAAACAACAAATTGGCAGTCATGTTCCCTCAGACACAGTGTATTGCCAAGATCCAGTGATCCAGTGACTCCAGTGATGATTAGGATGGAGGGGATGATGATAATGAGCAAGGCCAATTCTTGCTTTCATCAAGAGTACTTCTATAGGGTTAAGATGTGAAGGCTCCACCAACACCCAAAGACCAATTTTTCTGCAACTGTTTGACCGGGCATCAAATTTCAAATTTTTACAGCAAGGCCAATTCTTGCTTTCATCAAGATTACCTCTAGAAGGTTATGGGGTGAAGGCACCACCAACAACCAAAGACCATTTTTTCCACAACTGTTTGACCGGGGCATCACATTTCTAATTTTTACAGCAAGGCTGATTCTTAATTTCATCAAGAGTACCTGTAGAAGGTTACAGGGGGAAAGCACCACCAAAAGACCAATTGTTCCACAACTGTTTGACCGGGGCATCAAATTTCAAATTTTTACAGCAAGGCCAATTCTTGCTTTTGTAGCGCCCACCCCATTTAGGTGGGTGCTTAATAGGGTTTTTGTAAGTAGTGATAGGTAAATTTGGCCAGGGCCTTACATTTTTTGGCCTGGTTGTTTATTCTGGGAGAGGGGAGTGCCAGAATAGAGGGGGTGTGGCCACCTACACTCTGGCTCAGAGAGATCCCCTCAACCTTTCAGTTGAAATGTTCTGGAAGGGAGGCAGGACTTGGGACTGGAGTGGCAGGCAGCTTATGTGGAGAGCTCTGGACCAATCATTAATTTGTATTGGCAGGGGCAGGACTCGCATATAAGCTGGGGGTCACATGCTTCCTGGAGGAGGAGAAGGAGGAAGAGAAGAGAGGAGAGATGTAGAGCATGGAGCAGGCTTGAAGGCCTGGGGGTTCAGAGACCTCAGTGCTGAATAGCAGGAGCGGGTTTGAAGGCCTGAGGGTTTAGAGACCTCAAAGCTGGATAGCCCGAACAAACGTCGCTATGTAGTCCAGAGGAGAAACCGGGTGTCCCAGCCTGGGATGCGCCGGACCATGCGGAGGAGGAAGTAGGAGTAAAACGGACGGAGGAGACTGGGATCGACCTTCTGTGGGAATCATGAACTGTCGATGGGAGTGAGCAAAGGGAGTGCAACCCAGCAGTGCTTATCCGTAAACTCGCTATGTGTCCAAGGACCTAGTGAGGGACACTTTCCAGAACTGACATTGGGCAGATTTGCAAGAGTCAAGGTAGGCGGTGAGGCCTGGGACTTTGGAATCTACAACCCACAGTATTATTCAGAGTGATACTGGTCAGTTCATAAAAGGAAAGTGCACAGGATCAGAGTCAGGAACCAGAATTACCAGAGGCAACTCATATCCTTTATTCAAATGTAACGTCCACTCAAGTTCATGAATAAAACTTTATAAAATACAAGGACTGCCTGCTGTTTGTGGATCTTTGCATGGGGAGGAAGAACGGAACCAGTTAACAGAAAGGTAATGAACAACTTTGCAGCACCCGAGGGAGTAGTGCGCTACACTTTCATCAAGAGTACCTCCATGGGGTTACAGTGGAAAGGCACCACCAGCACCCAAAACCCAATTTTTCCTTACCTGTTACTTCTATCCAAAGCCTGCAAAAGAGAAACCAGACCATTTGGTTGTTGTTTACTAAATAAAGAAAGTCAGTTTCAAAAATCAATTAAAAAAATGTTTCTTTATAAATGTCAGTTTTGCTGCAGCAGGTTCTATACACGGTACAGATGTACCACTTTACATGTAGGCTAAGGGGACCTATCAGGCACTATATTTAAAGGGATTTTTCAATTGTATTGTTTTACTTAACCACTTCCTGACCGGCTCACATACATATACATTGGCAGGTTGTCAGCCCTGCGCAAAACGTCGTACAGTGAGGGACCCGATGCTCATGGCCAGCAGTCGCGATTACGTTCGGCCACCTGCGATCGCAGGCACGAGAGACAGAATGGGGATCTGTGTGTGTAAACACACAAATCCCGGTTCTGTCAGGAGAGGAGAGACAGATCGTGTGTTCCTATTAGTTAGGAACAGAGATATGTCCTCCTCTAATCACTCCCACCCCCCCCCCCCCCCCCCCCGCATTTAACCCCTTGATTGCCCTCTAGTGTTTACCCCTTCCCTGACAGTGACATTTATACAGTAATTAGTGGCTATGTTTAGCTCTGATTGCTGTATAAATGTCAATGGTCCTAAAAAAAAGTGTCAAAAGTATCTGATCTGTCCGCCGCAATGTTGCAGTCCCGCTAAAAATCCCTGATCGCTGTGATTTTACTCTGATTTTACTAGTAAAAAAAAATAATAATAAAAAAAATGACATAAATCTATCCCCTATTTTGTAGACACTATAACTTTTGCACAAACCAATCAATATATGCTTATTGTGAGTTTTTTTTACCAAAAATATGTAGTAGAATATATATTGGCCTAAACTGATGAAGAAATTTGTTTTTAAAAACAAATTTGGGGGGATAAATATTATAGCAAAAACTAAAAAATATATATTTT
The DNA here is from genome assembly GCA_028564925.1 of Lithobates sylvaticus. NCBI lineage: Eukaryota > Metazoa > Chordata > Amphibia > Anura > Ranidae > Lithobates > Lithobates sylvaticus. The sequence goes on along the minus strand of CM053027.1, from coordinate 160,734,221 downwards.
TTTCTCAAAATTTGTCGCTCTTTTTTGTTTATTGCGCAAAAAATAAAAACCGCAAAGGTGATCAAATACTACCAAAAAAAGCTCTATTTGTGGGGAAAAAAAAAGGACATCAATTTTGTTTGGGTACCAGGTTGCACAATCGCGAAATTGTCAGTTTGAGCGTCGCAGTGCCGTATCGCAAAAAATGGCCTGGTCAGGAAGGGGGCAAATCCTTCTGGGGCTGAAGCGGTTAAAGCATCATTAAAATCACTGCTCCTTTAAAAACAATCTATTTTTAAAGTTTATTTTGCATTAGTACATGTCCCCCAGGGCAGTTGATGGGCTCCCATGCCCTTTTTATGGCCAATAACTTGCATGTAAGCCTTCAAAATAGGGACATTTGAATTTTCAAGTTCGGGTCCCATAGACTTCAATGGGTTTCGTCGTTCAGGTCTGATCTTTTGCGATGTTTGAGAGTTCTGGCGCGAACCGAACTGGTCTAAAGTCTATATACATATAAAAGGAAATTGGGCAGACCACCCATGAACTGTGACGGTAATGCTGATTTGGGCCAAGTGGACATTTACAGTTTGGCAGGCCCTAGAGTTTGCATTATGACAATGAGTACCCCAGCTACAAGGAGGTAGCCCAGTCTCTCATGCTCATGTTCTACAGTAGGCCCCCTGACACAGGACTTGGCTCATCAATTGCCTCTAGGGGGCTCTACAAACATTTTTACAAAAGGGGTAGCAATGAGAACCCTTAATTTCTGTCTGTATGGGTTTTCTTAAATACCCCCATTCTAAAAAAGAAAACAAGATATTGGCAGCAGTTTCACTTTAAAAAGACATTGACATTTTACCCCTCCTCTTATTTCCTTGGCACAGCCAATAACACTACCACTTTCAATTCTGGGGAACCATAAAACCTCTTATCTTGTGACAGTGCACTTAGATAGCGTTCCCTCACTTTTAATCCTGAAAGGAAATATCTCTCCAACAGGGATAAACCATAGAATTGCATTCTTGGTAGAGTGGAGAAGGGTTAGACCCTCCAACAATGTTTTTATTGCTTGCTGCTCCTTCCTGACAACTCTACCAACTATTTCATGTTCAGGCATCACAGGAACAAGACGTGATAGAAAATGCCTCCAATGGGGTTACAGACAGAAATAAAATTGTGACAGAATTTTGACCCCTAATTAACTTTATCTAAAAGTATATAAAAAAAAAAATTGTTGACATTTAAGAGTTTACAGTAAGCCATAGGAGAATACTACTTTGTAATGTTTTGTTTTCTTTTTTTTTAAATACAGCATTTAATGAACTTTAACTGAATTATTTTAGGTTTGCAGTTTTATTCAGCTTGTGCTTAATCTGTGGTTGGATTACATAACCAGGATACCCTAGGCAGTTTGACCCAATTCTAAAACTGGGCTATAGCCCTGACCTTGGATCATTGACCTAATTCTCAAATCAATTTGTCAGGAGCAGCCAAGCTGTTATGTCAGCTAATATTAGAAACTGCTTTAAGTGATGTATGTCTTGTTGCAGAGATACATAGAATGGTTGATCAGACAAAAACTGAATAATGTAAAAATGCAATTCATCTTCACTCCTAGGTCAATGTAGCTTCATAAAACAATAATGGTTATTCTGATTGAAACTGGCACTTTCCAAGAGTCACAGGTATCACCCACTAATCTCTAATTTTTAAATGTATTTGCATAGCTGCTTTTCTATGATTTTACTAGTCCACTCATGTATTTTTCATAAATCAGATTTTGTTTCCCATTCCTTTTTATGTAACATTGTTCCATTTTAAAGACAAAGTCTGCAGGTATCAGACTCAATCCCTGCAGTAAGTACTGGTTGTTGCAAAACTGGAATGGGATTAAAGGGATATGGTTAATAAAACTGGAGCCTACTCTGCTCTACTCAAATTACAGAACTCAGAAGTAATGCACAGATTGTAGTGGTCCAGAAAAAGTAAGGAATGGGGTGCAGGAGTCAGGAGTAAATAAGTTATGCCTACAATGCATGCATGTTCCACAGTCCTTATACTCACAAAAATACTCATAATTAGGTAAGAGTGGAGAGAAAGAAAAGGAGAGAGAGAGGTAGTGAGGAAGAGGGAAGGAGGGGCAAGAGAGGAGAGGTTAAGAGAGATAGGGGTAAGAAAGTGAGAGGAAAAGGAGAGATGGAGAGGTGATAGAGAGGGGTGAAGGGGAGGATGGAGAGAAAAGTGAGGGGTTGAGTGAAAAAAGGGGAAAAAAGAGGTGGGTAGATGGGGGGGGGGGGGGGCTCAATCACCAATTATAAACTCCCCCATAGCTCACACTTAGTCATAAAGGTTGGTATCTTTGGTCTCCACCATGGTCAGATAGTGTACAAATAGCCAGCATATAAACTAACTTAGAGTTCCTGCACACATGACTTTTATAGACATAATATAGGCCTAACAGCATTTCATGGGACTTTCCTTCTCCTGGAGAGCTGCATATGCCATGTGGCACTGTGCACCAGTGGCGAAATTTTAAATTACAGCCTGAAGCTGCCTAAGTATTCATGCACATGGGCTTTTACAGACATTTAATATGTCTAATATGAAAAAATACAAAAAGTGTGACGCTATATAATACGTGATAAGTGAACAAACAAGTGTCTATAGTGATATCATAAACCAAAATATGAAACAAAACAAGCATACAAACAATTTATATAGAGTGTGCAACTAATTATTGACAATAAAGTGAAAAAAAGTCCATATAAATTTCTGCTTGTATTCAAGTTGGAAATATGTGAATCCAAACACCAATGTGATTCTAAGGAACCGCTTAATAGAAACGTGAAACCACCACCATCGTGAGGATAGGAGGCTTACCAGATGATTTTGACCTGGTGGGGCTTATGCCACCCAGGTCAAAAAGGCTTATCGGTTGCAATCAACCCGCTGGACAGTAAGGTCTTTGAACCCCGATCCTTGCGTCAACGTCAAGATTTCCAAAAACGCCACAAGTGACCATCAGATAGAATCCAAAACCGACAAGGGGAGGCAGGAACTTGGCATCAGATATCCCCAGCCATGCAAATAAAAGTCAGCATAGCGTGATATCGTTTAAACAAAAATGTATTAAGTATAAAAAGGAGAACACTCACATTTCAGAAGATAGTATTGAGCGTATAAGATTGCATGGAATAGCAATGTCTGTAGAGGAGTCCACCCAACGCGTTTCGATTAAACAATCGTAGTCTGGGGTGTGGACCCCCCCTCCAGACAGCGCTTAAATAATGAAAATTACACCAAGGAGAGCACGACCCCGGAAGGACTTCCGTGTGATGTCACTTCCAGTCATTCATGTGTTGTATAATTTCTTTGATATTAGAATCTAAAACATGTCCAGTATTGTAAAAATAAAATGCAGAAAAGACCGCTATAAGGTAGTTTCTTATAAGGAATACAGCGGACTTACAGATAGCCGATATATGTGGCCACAAATCGTTCCGCTGGCCAAGCCTCGCTTTCCAAACGAGGCCGTGTCAGCGAAAACCGGAAGTAGGAAGTATTCAGAGTTGGGTTCACTGCTGACAGGAAGTGGAACCACGCGCTCGTCAAGCCTCGCGATGAGAGCGAGGCCAGATGGGTGAATACCACACATCCATCCTATCAGTGTGTAGACATAGGAACACCCCTCCCCTTTGTCAAAGGGAGGCCTGATTTTCTATGTCTGTTACAAAGCCAAGCCTCTTTATGAGAAGCAGACAAACACAGCACTGAAGCCTGGAATATACTAATTGATGGCAAACCACAATCCGCCACATGATGGCGAACCATATAATGCACATCAATGGATGAACCAACACAGAAAACACTGCATGATTATAATTGGTTGTGTCAGAAAATATATATACTCTGCACTAATAGTGCTACAACGTGGGGTCATTATAAGAAAAATTCCATTATATACAGTGCATGATTGATAATAATCTCCATTACTAGACAAAAATTAGAATCACATCAGTGTTTGGATTCACATATTTCCAACTTGAATACAAGCAGAAATTTATATGGACTTTTTTTCACTTTATTGTCAATAATTAGTTGCACACTCTATATAATTTGTTTGTATGCTTGTTTTTTTTCATATTTTGGTTTATGATATCACTATAGACACTTGTTTGTTCACTTGTCACGTATTAATACTTAGCGCCACACTTTTTGTATTTTTTCAGTTTGTCGCTATCAGTTTATAGCAGTGTTGGCAGCTCTGGCATACTTATGAGTCACAGCGCAGTATTTTTTTTCTCTCTTTTTTTACACAATATGTCTAATATGTCTAACATAATTTCCCACTGCTTTCTGGCAACTGGGGAACCGGACATACAGTGTACAGCCTGCTGTACAAGTGAATGGCTGTACGTGGCTGTTCCTTTGTAAATGCTGATGGTTCTTTGCTTTGGAGTTTACCTGTGCATGTGCATCTCACATATTTTCTGAATGCAAAAGTTGCACATTCTGAAAATTGGTTGGACGTGCATACATAGGTATACACCAATGCAAGTTATCGGCGTATAACCCTTCACTTGCATGTCAGGCTGTACAGAGTGTGTGCAGCTCCAGAAAGCAAACAGAGATCACACTAGACATATAATATGCCTATAAAAGCCCTGTGCGAATGAACCCTTAAGCCCTGTACACACGATCGGATTTTCCGAAAACAAATGTTGGATGTGAGCTTGTTGACGGAAAGTCCGACCGTGTGTATTCTCAATCGAACAATTGTTGGCGGACTTTTCCATCAACAAATGTTGGTAAGCAGGTTCTCAAATTTTCCGCCAACGAATTTTTGTTGTCGGACTTTCTGATCATGTGTACACAAGTCCGTCGCACAAAAGTCCACGCATGCTCGGAATCAATGCTCACCAAACACAACATTAGCAGAAGGAGCCCAAAGGGTGGCCCATGACTATATAACCTCCTTTTTATCGTCTTGTACGTCACTACATTCGTAATTGTTGGCCAACATTTATGTGACCGTGTGTATGCAAGACAAGTTGCCTTTGAACAAAATTCCACGGTTTTGTTGTTGGAAAGTCCAATCGTGAGTACAGGGCATTAGAGAGCTGCAGGATGTAATTTTAAAATCTGCCACTGGTGCATAGTGGCATGACAACCCCCTCCAGAGTTCTGCAACAAGTGGTTGGAGTGTGGGCAGACACACTCAGCTGTCGGTTCCTGTCTCCACCCACTGCCTGTCAGACCTGCAGCACAGAGCTGAGGAGACATTTCCGAGCACTCCCCTTGGCTCTGTGCTACAGGTCTAAAAGACAGATGAATATAATACATTGCAGACGATTGCATGAGAAGTTGGGACCCAGGATACACAGCACTAGATGTGGGACACATGCCCAATGCCAGTTACGCCCCTGGATTGACTCGTTTACAAACAGAAAACTGGGGATGGCTGACACCACTTAGGCCCCAATTGGAAATTAAGAGTTGAGTGCATTTCTGGTAGATAACCAGCATTTTCTGTAAATGCAGGACCATTAAAGGTCAAACATACAGGGAAATGTGCATGCATTGTAGAGATGTACTGTGTATGTGTTACTTTATGTTATTTTGCTACCACATACATTCTAAAGATATTTTAGTATAAGTTGTAACTATACTCAACAAATTCTAGTACAGTAACCTATGCTTAAGCTTTACCTTTTTTTTATTTTGTCCTCCACCTATGTGGTCAGTAAGAGCTTTCACATGTATGGGTCAGGGACAAAATGATTCCCTAAGGCCTACAAAGATTTCAGTTATGCAGGCAGTGGTCAGTAAAAAAACATTTTCTTGTATGAAAGAGCTTTCATAGCTTTAGCAGAAAACATTCAACATACAGCTAACCTTATGATTACACTCAAGCCAAATGACTACAGTAGATCAGGGAATTTAATCTAAGCTATACACTGCCCAGCATTCTAGAAATGTTGCATAACTGTACTTTTTTAGGTTCATTCTTGCTCATTAAAACAAAGCATAGTGTTTATTTTTAGTAATGATCAGTGGCATTGCGGCAGAGCTTTGAGCAGTATCTGCTTGACCCCAAGAGAACATGTGAGCTAAACTGTGACCAATTACTGCTAATTTTTCTCCCCTTCGTCTATCTGCTACTCAGTTTTACAGAAACAAAAATGTTTCTGATTAGAGCATTTATTAAAGCAAAGTCTTATTTATTTCTCCAGGTTACTTATGAGTTAAAACTCTTTATTTTTTAACCACTTGACATCCACGCTATAGCTGAATGACGGCTACAGCGCGGGCCTGAATTTCCGGGAGGCCATCATAGGACATATGAGCGGGGGCGGTGGCGGCGGCGCACACTCTGATCACCGAGTCACCGAGACTCGGGTGATCACTGATCCCGGCCCCTTACCACGTGATCAGCTGTCAGTCAATGACAGCTGATTACGTGTGTAAACAAAAGCTCGGTAATAATTTTTTTTCTCCTCGCGCTAACTAATGTTCAAGGGACATCGGTCCCGAAGAGGAATGAGGCACCTCTGCGCCAATCAGAACCCCCTGCCATTGCAACCTGCCAGTGCCACCTATCAGTGCCCATCAGTGCCCATCACTGCCACCTATCAGTGCCGTTCAGTGTCACCTATCAGTGTCACCTCTCAGTGCCCACCAGTGCTGCCCTATCGGTGCCCACCATCGGCATACATCAATGAAGGAGAAAAATTACCTGTTTGCAAAATTTTTTTTTTTTGCAAAATCTTTTTTATTGAATTTTTCATTAGCATACAAAATTGCCCACGCAGGGGCCAAACATTACCCACACAGGGGCAAAACTTCCGATATGGCAACGGGCCACATCAGGGCACACCATATACCCTAAACATTCTGCCTCTGAAGCAGCAACAGACCGCAACAGGGCAGATCAACAGTAATACAACCTTACTTATCTATACCCCAATGTGGGGAGAGGTTTAGTTCAGGAGATTCTGTGCTCAATAGTATAATGACAGGATAATTTTGAGCTGAAAGTACTTGGGTCAATCTACTATCATACTATAACCATGACATTGATCTAGGGGTTAGTTACTGCATCAGTTGCTGTAGTAGTATCATCCAACCAACAGTTCCACACCTTTTCAAATTTTTGTGGGCAACCCCTGCCCGAGTAGGTGGCTTTATACAGGGGTAAACTAGCGTTCACTAGGTTTTTCCAGAACCTGACAGAAGGGGGAGAGGATTGTTTCCAGTTCATTGTAATGGCCTTACGTGCATAGTACAACAATAGGGATATGAGTATTTTCCTAGCTCTGAGGATTGACATTTGCTCCACCAGCCCCAGCAGTATTTAGGATCGTATGGAACATTAGTCTTGGTAATTTTAACTATCACATGAAGAACTTCCTTCCAATAATGTGCAATTGCTGGGCAAGCCCAGAAAATGTGAAAGAATTCCCCTGGTTGATGGGAGCAACGCCAGCACGCCGGGGAATGCGTCGGCGACATCTGGTGCAGTCTGTGGGGTGTGTAGTGAGCCCTATGTATAATTTTGTATTGGACCAGTTTGTCCCTGGCTGAGACCAGAGGGGAGAATGGAAAATCCCAAATCTCCCTCTAATCATCGTCATCCAGCTCCGGTATGTCTCCCACCCATTTCCTGCGGAGGGAGGACAGCTCGGGGATGGCAGCAACCAGCAGGGACCCATAAATCTGAGACATGGGTTTCTCCAAATCCTTCACCCGAAGGGTGGATTCGAGCTCCGAATATTCCAGTAAGATCGGTTGACCTAAGAACTGACACCTGTAAGCGTGTGCGATTTGAAGATACCTGAAATGGGCCCTCGCAGGTACATTAAATTTGGTACGCAATACATGAAAGGGAGTGAGCTCCCCGTTGGTGATAACATGCTCAAGAGTCAGTATCTTGTATTTAGCCGAAGCCTGTGGATCCGGGATGGTATTAAACTGTAAGAGGTTGGGATTCAGCCACAGGGGGGTGTGAGGAGACCAGGAGTTCGGCAGGGATGCCCTCAGCGCATCTCCCACCTTCCACGCCCTCATAGTGGTGCGCATAGAAGGGGTGAGGCAGTGAAGTGTTTTTTGTCCCCTGAATATCAACCCCTTCAAGGCCTCCAGAGACCCCACTATAGCCGCCTCCAGCACTGTTGCAGAGTTGGTCAGGTCTGGCTGCAACCACCAATGGGCAGTTACAAGCTGAGTGGCCAAGAAATATTTGTGGCAATCAGGGAGAGCCAAACCCCCACTGTCCACAGGCCGGGTCAGAGTGGTGTATTTAAATCTAGGTGATTTAGACCCTCAAATAAAGGAGAGGAAAAGTTGCTTAAGGGAACTAAAGAAGGTTTTAGTCAGCCATTGTGGGGAATTCCTAAATATGTACGTAAGTTTGGGGAGGACTTTCATTTTAAGAAGGTTGATACGCCCAATGAGGGAGAGGGGAAGATTGCCCCACGCTCTCAATTTGGATTTGATCCCTATCAGGACAGGTTCAAGATTGAGCCGGACAAAGTCCCCGCTCCCTCTTGAAATAACAATACCTAAATAGGTAAATTTGTCAACCCATTGAAGTGGGGTAGAGGAGGGTGAGGAGGTCTTGGCCCCCTCATCCACCGGGAAGAGCTCAGATTTATGCCAATTCACCTTCAAACCGGTGAAGACGGAGAAGGCGTCCATGATTCCGAGCGCACCCCGCAGAGAGTCACCAGCATCATTTAAAAACAGCAGCAGATCATCCGCGTAGAGAGCCACTCTCTCCTCCAGCCAGCCCACCCTAAGACCACGGACCTCGGCCGAGCTCCTGAGGGCCTCAGCAATAGGTTCCATGGCCAGGGCGAACAAAGCCGGGGAGAGAGGGCATCCCTGCCTGGTGCCCCTCTGCAGGGGGAATGAAGGGGACAGGGAGCCATTTAGTTTAATGCGTGCTAGAGGGCCGGTGTATAATGTGCGTATCCAGGCAATAAATTTTAATGGGAAACCCATTCGCCTAAGCACCTCCCATAGATACATCCACTCCACCGTATCAAATGCCTTCTCCATATCAAGAGTGGCAATGGTCCTAGTGCCTTGGTTAATATGGGGGGCATGAATATTAGAAAACAGTCTACGTATGTTGATGTCTGTGGACCTACCAGGCATAAAGCCTGTTTGATCAGAGTCAATCAGAGATTTTATTACTTTATTGAGTCTGGTGGCCAGTATCTTGGTTAGTATTTTTAAATCACAATTTAGGAGTGCTATTGGCCTGTAGGAGGCGCACAGTTTAGGATCCTTATTGGGCTTTGGGATGAGAACAATATGGGCCTCCCTCATAGAGGACGGCAGGGAGTCCTGTTGGAGACAGGTTCGGTACATCTGAGCTAACCTGGGGGCAAGCAGTTCTACATGGGCTCTATAATATTCAATAGGTAGTCCATCAGGCCCTGGGGTCTTCCCCGCCAGGAAAGACCCAATGGCCATCACAACCTCCTCTGGTGTAATCTCCGAAACAAGGAGCTGCCTCTCTGTGTCTGAGAGCCATCCCAGTGCTAGCGTATCCAACATGGAGGTCATAGGTGTGGGGTCAAATCTGTCAGGGAGTGAGGAGACATATAGGGAGGTATAAAACTTAGTGTAAGCAGACAGAATATCCTCCTGAGTGGTGACTAGTACTCTTTCTGCCGTGAGTATTTCTGGTATAACCGATAAGGGCCTTTCCTGTTGTGCTAGCAGCGCTAGTAGTTTGCTGTTCTTGTCACCATGCTCAAAGCATCTCTGTCTGCTAGTTTGTATACCAAGCCTGGTGGTGTCTGAGACATGGAGATGCAGATCTCGCCTAAGCGATGAAAGGTGCTCGAAGTTGGGGACCGTTGCCGATGCTGAGTAATGATTCAGAGCCTCTTCAACTTTGTGCTGCAGGTCAGAGACCTTGTCCCCAAGTTCGGCCCGCACAGCTGCTACAGCCGAAATATACTGACCCCTGCTGTGAGCCTTGGAAGTATCCCATGCCACCTCCAGGGAGGCTGACCCCGCATTGTGCACCCAGTAGTCCTGCATGGAGGGAGAAACCTTATCATGTACTGTCTCATTGTTAATCCAATGGGGTTGTAACCGCCAAAGGGCTTTATTCTTTGTTTTGGTGGTTCTAATGGTTAGTTTAAGAGGATGATGATCCAATAGGCCAGAGGGAAGGTAACTGGCCTCCTGGATATTGGCCAGGAGGGCATCATTAGCAAAAGCCAAATCAATTCGGGAGGACGTTTTAAATGTGGAGGAGAAGCAGGAGTACGCTCTTTCCTGAGGATGGAGCCATCTCCATGCCTCCTGGAATTCCATTGCCAGGGCCCACGTGCCAAGATCAGGATTGAAAGTAGATTGTGGGGAGGGTCTGTCTAGGTCACGAGACAGTGTGGCATTAAAATCTCCCATGAACAGGACACACGCCGGACAATGCGGAGCCAGCCTTTCATATAGTGTGTACAGAACATGTATCTGGCTCGGAGGAGGCAGATAGACGTTTACAATGACATACTTCCTATTATAGATGCTCAACACCATCATAGCAAATTTCCCCTGGGGATCTAGATAGGTTTCATGAATTATACATGGAACTTTTTTACTGATCAATATAGACACCCCTCGAGAATACGAGGAGTAGGTCGCATGAAGCGCCCTTTGCACCCAGGGTTTTTTTAAAGCCAGCACCTTACTACCAGTTAAGTGCGTTTCCTGTAGCAGCACTATGTGGGGGTTATGCAATTTTAAATATTGAAATAACAGTGAACGTTTGTATTTGGAGTTAAGCCCCCTGACGTTCCACGAGAGGATGGTCAGCGATTCAGCATCGGAGGGAGGAGCCATCATGGAACACCAGGGGGAAATCGGAGCAGGATGATCCTAACCAACCAGAATATGTAAATAAACCCAGATATGGCACACATAGTCAGCAGCATTTGAGCAGCACAGTACTTATTCATTACTTCAAAGCATAGGAACCCCTCCCCCCAAAACACATAACACCCTACCCAAACATCACGAGAACCAAGTTCAATGACCATAAAACTAGGCCAGAGAGTCATACAAACCGATGTCGGGTTTTGTCCCATAACTGGAAAAAACGTAAAGTCCTTAGATCACTAGGACCCCCGGACGTTGGGCCACAGGGCCGAAGGTGGATACAGTCCTTCCCGAGAGTCCGTCTCAATTCCGGGAGGGAATTCCAAAGTGCAACAGGGAAACAGGGGGCGCTTCCGAGCAAAAGGTGGGGTAATTCAGTGGTGGTCATTGGAGCTCCTTAGGCAGGAGTAAGTGGCAGTCTAGCCAGCAACGGAAGACAAAGGTAGTCAAAACAGGTAAAAGTGGAAGTGGCAGGGAGGGAGGGACTGGGAACAGAAAGCAATTAATGCCAGGATTCAGCAAGAGAGAGTTCGTTTGAAAGGGAGAGGGATACTGAGCTATTCCCTGTTGGTCGCAGGCGGTCAATTTTCTCCCTCAGCCACATGTGCTTAGCGGGTATCCAGCCACGCCGCCGCAGCCTCTGGCGTGTCAAAAAAACGAGTTGTGTCACCATCAGTAATTCGTAACCTGCTGGGATATAAAAGGCCGAAACGAATTCCTTTTTCACGGAGAAGGCGTCTGATATCGGTAAAGGATTTACGTCTTTGCTGTACTTCCTGAGAGAAATCCGGGAAAAAGAGCAACCTGGTATTCTCATATTTAATTTCAGGCATGGTACGTGCCGCCGCCAGGATGCGGTCCCGATCACGGTAATTCAGCAGCCGCAGCAAGAAAGGGCGCGGAGGTGCCCCCGGCCTTGGAGGGAGTGGTGGGACCCTGTGGGCCCTCTCAACTACAAAGGTGGGAGGCATCTCCCCCAGGTTAAACAGGGTGGACAGCAACTGTTCAGTGAACTCAGCGGGTCTGGAGCCCTCAGCTCTCTCCGGCAGCCCAAGAATACGGATATTGTTCCGCCTGAGGCGGTTTTCTGTGTCTATGGCCCGCTCCTGAAGCGCTTTTACCTGAAGCTGCAAGGCCTTCACCTCTCTGGAGTCTGATCGGACCGTGTCCTCCACCATGGAGATCCTATCCTCCACCTCAGCGACGCGCGACCGGAATTTGTCCATATCTTGGCGGATGAGACCGTCATCCACCGTCAGGAAGTCGATTTTTGCTGTTAGGGTTTCTTTGCAGGATGTTATGGCGGCTAGGATCTCTGCTCCCGTGGGAGCGACTACCTCCCCCGATTCCGCCACCTCCTGTGCATTGGCCGCCATCTTAGCTGTGGACCTTCCCGCAGATGAGGCAGCCGCCGGCGGGGGGGCACGAGGATTTTTCGGAGCGGACTTAGAATAACGGGTCTTAGGGTGGCCCATCCGAAGTTCACCCAGAGACGCAGGAGAGTCCTGAAGGAGCCTGAGGACTGAGGGTTTGAGTCCCAGCAGCAGGGCAGATCAGCGTCAGTGATGACTTTGCGGCACAATATCAAAGTCCCGTTGTTGGGGGGTAGGAGACAGGCTTCGGGGTTCTGGTGGCAGGATGGAGGGTGGATCAATAATGAGCCTCCTGTACAGGGTCAGTGCCCTCAGCAGAGCAGAGCCACTGTAGTGAAAGGAGGCACAGAAAGGGCAAAGCAGGCTTACTGGGGTGCAGATAATGTCACAGGGAGGAGAGTGTGGTGTTCCCGGGGCACGGACCAAGGTACAGGCAGGGGAATACAGTCAAGCTATAGCACAGTACCTTGTATTGGAGGATGTTCCTAGCACAGTAGGCCGCAAGATGGCGCCTGCAGTCAGCCCCTATGGATCCTTCAGGAATTCACCGGCCCCCATACAGCCCTGCCCTCTCCCAGGAACTGCAGCTGGATGTGTGGGGATTCACTGCCTCTCCTCCTGCAGATGGCAGCAACTGAGCCCGGGGATGGCTGGAGGAAGGTAGGCCGCAAGCTGATGGCAGATCTCTGAAGTGCAGCGGCCCCGCAGAGACTCGATCGGCCGACCGAGCTCCGCAATATCCGCTGGGACCGATGCAGCTGTCAGGCAGAGTGTTAGGGATGGAGCCTAAACACAGGCATCCAACACAAGTGAACAGATCGATGGGCTGCACTAAAGGAATCAGGCTCCAAAAGGTAGTGATAAAGATATATTTATTAATAATAAAGACACACGTGAACACAGCAACCACAAACAAGCAAGAACACAAATAACACAGCAAACCCCCAAGCCCTAATCTAACTAACTAACTAACAATACCCTCAAAGCAATGGAACATATATATATATATATACATGTATATACAAGGCAGGGAGGAGAGACAAGGGGGAAACAGGAAGCAAGGGAACATCAAGGCAGGAGACAGGGGACGGGTCTCAGGAACCAGGTAAGGGGGACAACATCCAGGACAGGGCAGGAAGCAGATAACGGGTCAGGTTACAGGTACAGGTTTCAGGTCCAGGATCAGGTTTCAGAACAGGCAAGACAGGGCTACAGAAAGGAATACTGAAGCACTGAACCTCAGTGAAGGACAGGCTTATATACCCAGCAAATCCACAACAGGTGTAGCCTGATTCCTGGCATGTCCATCTGCTGGGAGACCCCCGCTGGTGGCCACCAGAACTGCACCCTTTGATGTTGAAAAAAGTAGTGACACCACCAGGCGATCCAGGTAATAACACCATTCCTGACAATGTCCATCGGCTGGGAGACCCCTGCTGGTGGCCACCAGAACTGCACCCTTTGATGCCAAAGGAAACAGTGACACCAGCAGGCGATCCAGGTAATAGCACCGTTCCTGACAGTTCCCCCCCCTAAGGAGTGGCCTCTGGACACTCCATTCTGCCCTAGATCTGGCAGTGCATGTAAAAGTGGAAGAGTCCCAAAAAGTCTTCTCTGTGACGGCAGACTTCCTTGCGCTCTCTGGCCAGAGTCTCTTAACCTACTAGGAGGCGTGCCACCCGAGTCCGACAATGGGACATGTACCCCACCACCAGGGTCTGGAAGTTTAGATCTGGAAATAAAAACAGACAGGGCAGCAGGCTCCGGGTCATCAGGCTGGGCAGCGGGCACCAGGTCATCAGGCTGGGCAGCGGGCACCAGGTCATCAGGCTGGGCAGCGAGCTTCGGGTCATCAGGCTGGGCAGCGGACAGGAACTCATCAGGCTGGGCAGCGGACAGGAACTCATCAGGCTGGGCAGCGGACAGGAACTCATCAGGCTGGGCAGCGGACAGGAACTCATCAGGCTGGGCAGCGGACAGGAACTCATCAGGCTGGGCAGCGGACAGGAACTCATCAGGCTGGGCAGCGGACAGGAACTCATCAGGCTGGGCAGCGGACAGGAACTCATCAGGCTGGGCAGCGGACAGGAACTCATCAGGCTGGGCAGCGGACAGGAACTCATCAGGCTGGGCAGCGGACAGGAACTCATCAGGCTGGGCAGCGGACAGGAACTCATCAGGCTGGGCAGCAGACAGGAACTCATCAGGCTGGGCAGCAGACAGGAACTCATCAGGCTGGGCAGCAGACAGGAACTCATCAGGCTGGGCAGCAGACAGGAACTCATCAGGCTGGGCAGCAGACAGGAACTCATCAGGCTGGGCAGCAGACAGGAACTCATCAGGCTGGGCAGCAGACAGGAACTCATCAGGCTGGGCAGCAGACAGGAACTCATCAGGCTGGGCAGCAGACAGGAACTCATCAGGCTGGGCAGCAGACAGGAACTCATCAGGCTGGGCAGCAGACAGGAACTCATCAGGCTGGGCAGCAGACAGGAACACCTCAGGCTGGGCAGCAGACAGGAACACCTCAGGCTGGGCAGCAGACAGGAACACCTCAGGCTGGGCAGCAGACAGGAACACCTCAGGCTGGGCAGCAGACAGGAACACCTCAGGCTGGGCAGCAGACAGGAACACCTCAGGCTGGGCAGCAGACAGGAACACCTCAGGCTGGGCAGCAGACAGGAACACCTCAGGCTGGGCAGCAGACAGGAACACCTCAGGCTGGGCAGCAGACAGGAACACCTCAGGCTGGGCAGCAGACAGTGGCTCATCAGGCTGGGCAGCAGGCACGGGCACATCAGGCTTGGCAGCAGGCACGGGCACATCAAGCTGGGCAGCAGGCACGGGCACATCAAGCTGGGCAGCAGGCACGGGCACATCAAGCTGGGCAGCGGGCACATCAAGCTGGGCAGCGGGCACATCAAGCTGGGCAGCGGGCACATCAAGCTGGGCAGCGGGCACGGGCACATCAAGCTGGGCAGCGGGCACGGGCACATCAAGCTGGGCAGCGGGCACGGGCACATCAAGCTGGGCAGCGGGCACGGGCACATCAAGCTGGGCAGCGGGCACGGGCACATCAAGCTGGGCAGCGGGCACATCAAGCTGGGCGGCAGGCGCGGGCACATCAAGCTGGGCGGTAGGCACGGGCACATCAGAATGGAGGGCTGGCAGCGGGTCAGCAGACTGGAAAACTGGCAGCGGGTCATCAGATTGGAAAACTGGCAGCGGGTCATCAGACTGGAAAACTGGCAGCGGGTCATCAGACTGGAAAACTGGCAGCGGATCATCAGACTGGAAAACTGGCAGCGGGTCATCAGACTGGAAACCTGGCAGCGGGTCATCAGACTGGAAAACTGGCAGCGGGTCATCAGACTGGAAAACTGGCAGCGGGTCATCAGACTGGAAAACTGGCAGCGAGTCATCAGACTGGAAAACTGGCAGCAGGACATCAGACTGGGAAGCTGAGACATCAGGCTGGAAGGCCGGCACCAGGACATCAGACTGGAAGGCTGGGACATCAGGCTTGAGGGCTGGAACATCAGGCTGGAAGGCTGGAACATCAGGCTGGAAGGCTGGCATCGGAACATCAGACTGGAAGGCTGGGACATCAGGCTGGAAGGCTAGGACATCAGACTGGAAGGCTGGAACGTCAGGCTGGAGGGCTGGCACCAGGACATCAGACTGGAAGGCTGGGACATCAGGCTGGAAGGCTAGGACATCAGGCTGGAAGGCTGGAACATCAGGCTGGAGGGCTGGCACCAGGACATCAGGCTGGAAGGCTAGTACTGGCTCTTCAGGCTGGATTGCTGGCACCTCCGGCTGGAACTCTGGCGCTTCAGGCTGGGACAGATTAGTGGGTGTGGAGGCAGATTGGGTTACTGGCAGGATCGTTTTGGTCGGGAAGAACTTTCGTTTTTTCTTTGACTTGGTCGCTGAAGCTTTGTAGGTTGGGGGTGCAGCAGACAGGAAAGGAGTGTTGGGATTTGGCAGAGAAGAGGTAGGGGAGTTGTATGCAGGGTAGGTACAGGGAGAGGAGACCGGATATGAATATTTGGTTGGGAGCAATGTATACTGGGTGGCAACTGAGTTTGGCATGGGTGATGGGGAAACATACATTTGTGGATTTGTAGGCAGCTGAGAAGAGGCAGGGGGGTTAAATGCAGGATAGGTACAGGGAGAAGAGACCGGATATGAATATTTGGTTGGGAGCAGTGTATACTGGGTGGCAACTGGGTTTGGTATGGGTGATGGGGAAACATACATTTGGGTAGGCTGGTGTCTGATGGCAGAAGTGGTTTGTTTGGCTGGGGCTAATTGCATCATGCCAGACCATGCTGAAAGTATGGGTTGTACAAATTGTGAATTCAAGTTTCCCTGTCTAACAAAAGACTGCGCAGACACAATGCATTCAGAAATCACCTGTGGGGAACAGCCAGAGTGTCAGGAACGGTGCTATTACCTGGATCGCCTGCTGGTGTCACTGTTTCCTTTGGCATCAAAGGGTGCAGTTCTGGTGGCCACCAGCAGGGGTCTCCCAGCCGATGGACATTGTCAGGAATGGTGTTATTACCCGGATCGCCTGGTGGTGTCACTACTTCCTTCAACATCAAAGGGTGCAGTTCTGGTGGCCACCAGCGGGGGTCTCCCAGCAGATGGACATGCCAGGAATCAGGCTACACCTGTTGTGGATTTGCTGGGTATATAAGCCTGTCCTTCACTGAGGTTCAGTGCTTCAGTATTCCTTTCTGTAGCCCTGTCTTGCCTGTCTGAAACCTGATCCTGGACCTGAAACCTGTACCTGTACCTGTAACCTGACCCGTTATCTGCTTCCTGCCCTGTCCTGGATGTTGTCCCCCTTACCTGGTTCCTGAGACCCGTCCCCTGTCTCCTGCCTTGATGTTCCCTTGCTTCCTGTTTCCCCCTTGGTCTCTCCTCCCTGCCTTGTATATATATATGTTCCATTTTCCTTGAAGTGTATAGTTAGTTAGTTAGATTAGGGCTTGGGGGTTTGCAGTGTTATTTGTGTTCTTGCTTGTTTGTGGTTGCTGTGTTTATGTGTGTCTTTATTATTAATAAATATATCTTTATCACTACCTTTTTGGAGCCTGATTCCTTTAGTGCAGCCCATCGATCTGTTCACTTGTGTTGGATGCCTGTGTTTAGGCTCCATCCCTAACAGAATACTGAAGCCATACTAACAGATCGGCTGCACTTGGGAATTGGGTCTGGACACTTGCTTTTGTCAA
This sequence comes from Lithobates sylvaticus, assembly GCA_028564925.1. Lineage (NCBI taxonomy): Eukaryota > Metazoa > Chordata > Amphibia > Anura > Ranidae > Lithobates > Lithobates sylvaticus. The sequence goes on along the minus strand of CM053027.1, from coordinate 160,716,724 downwards.
GGAAGATGCAGCTGGAAGATATTTTGTATCTTTCACTCCTGGCATTGGAAGAAAGAGATCTTTGTTATCAGACTTTGGGTGGCTATACTAGGGAGCAACTACTGGAGTGCAACCGTATAGCCCATGCTTTTGTTGATCAGGGCCATTTTCTTTTTGAGGACGTGCAGCCCCTGATCCAGATTTGTGCCGAGCTGGCCCTGCCCTGTATTCCTGAGGGCCGTGATGATTTCACTCCCCCTTTTGATATGAATCAGGTTTTATCCCTAGTATGGCTTTTTGAAGATGATCCCGACGACTTTTTTGAGCACTACTCTGGCTGTTCCCCACAGGTGATTTCTGAATGCATTGTGTCTGCGCAGTCTTTTGTTAGACAGGGAAACTTGAATTCACAATTTGTACAACCCATACTTTCAGCATGGTCTGGCATGATGCAATTAGCCCCAGCCAAACAAACCACTTGCGCCATCAGACACCAGCCTACCCAAATGTATGTTTCCCCATCACCCATACCAAACCCAGTTGCCACCCAGTATACACTGCTCCCAACCAAATATTCATATCCGGTCTCTTCTCCCTGTACCTATCCTGCATTTAACCCCCCTGCCTCTTCTCAGCTGCCTACAAATCCACAAATGTATGTTTCCCCATCACCCATGCCAAACTCAGTTGCCACCCAGTATACATTGCTCCCAACCAAATATTCATATCCGGTCTCCTCTCCCTGTACCTATCCTGCATACAACTCCCCTACCTCTTCTCTGCCAAATCCCAACACTCCTTTCCTGTCTGCTGCACCCCCAACCTACAAAGCTTCAGCAACCAAGTCAAAGAAAAAACGAAAGTTCTTCCCAACCAAAACGATCCTGCCAGTAACCCAATCTGCCTCCACACCCACTAATCTGTCCCAGCCTGAAGCGCCAGAGTTCCAGCCGGAGGTGCCAGCAATCCAGCCTGAAGAGCCAGTACTAGCCTTCCAGCCTGATGTCCTGGTGCCAGCCTTCCAGCCTGATGTTCCAGCCCTCAAGCCTGATGTCTCAGCTTCCCAGTCTGATGACCTGCTGCCAGTTTTCCAGTCTGATGACCCGCTGCCAGTTTTCCAGTCTGATGACCCCGCTGCCAGTTTTCCAGTCTGATGACCCGCTGCCAGTTTTCCAGTCTGATGACCCGCTGCCAGGTTTCCAGTCTGATGACCCGCTGCCAGTTTTCCAGTCTGATGACCCGCTGCCAGTTTTCCAGTCTGATGACCCGCTGCCAGTTTTCCAGTCTGATGACCCGCTGCCAGTTTTCCAGTCTGATGACCCGCTGCCAGTTTTCCAATCTGATGACCCGCTGCCAGTTTTCCAGTCTGCTGACCCGCTGCCAGCCCTCCATTTTGATGTGCCCGTGCCCGCTGCCCAGCTTGATGTGCCCGTGCCCGCTGCCCAGCTTGATGTGCCCGTGCCTGCTGCCCAGCTTGATGTGCCCGTGCCCGCTGCCCAGCTTGATGTGCCCGTGCCCGCTGCCCAGCTTGATGTGCCCGTGCCCGCTGCCCAGCTTGATGTGCCCGCTGCCCAGCTTGATGTGCCCGCTGCCCAGCTTGATGTGCCCGTGCCCGCTGCCCAGCTTGATGTGCCCGTGCCTGCTGCCAAGCCTGATGTGCCCGTGCCTGCTGCCCAGCCTGATGTGCCCGCGCCTGCTGCCCAGCCTGATGAGCCACTGTCTGCTGCCCAGCCTGAGGTGTTCCTGTCTGCTGCCCAGCCTGAGGTGTTCCTGTCTGCTGCCCAGCCCAAAGTGTTCCTGTCTGCTGCCCAGCCTGATGTGCCTGTTCCTGCTGCCCAGCCTGATGTGCCTGTTCCTGCTGCCCAGCTTGATGTGCCTGTTCCTGCTGCCCAGCTTGATGTGCCTGTTCCTGCTGCCCAGCTTGATGTGCCTGTTCCAGCTGCCCAGCCTGATGTGCCTGTTCCCGCTGCCCAGCCAAATGTGCCCGTTCATGCTGCCCAGCTTGATGTGCCTGTTCCTGCTGCCCAGCTTGATGTGCCTGTTCCTGCTGCCCAGCTGATGTGCCTGTTCCTGCTGCCCAGCCTGATGTGCCTGTTCCCGCTGCCCAGCCAAAAGTGCCCATACCTGCTGCCCAGCTTGATGTGCCCGTTCCTGCTGCCCAGCTTGATGTGCCTGTTCCTGCTGCCCAGCTTGATGTGCCTGTTCCTGCTGCCCAGCCTGATGTGCCTGTTCCCGCTGCCCAGCCTAAAGTGCCCGTACCTGCTGCCCAGCTTGATGTGCCCGTTCCTGCTGCCCAGCCTAAAGTGCCCGTGCCTACTGCCCAGCTTGATGTGCCTGTTCCTGCTTCCCAGCCTGATGTGTTCCTGTCTGCTGCCCAGCCTGAGGTGTTCCTGTCTGCTGCCCAGCCTGAGGTGTTCCTGTCTGCTGCCCAGCCTGAGGTGTTCCTGTCTGCTGCCCAGCCTGAGGTGTTCCTGTCTGCTGCCCAGCCTGAGGTGTTCCTGTCTGCTGCCCAGCCTGAGGTGTTCCTGTCTGCTGCCCAGCCTGAGGAGTTCCTGTCTGCTGCCCAGCCTGATGAGTTCCTGTCTGCTGCCCAGCCTGATGAGTTCCTGTCTGCTGCCCAGCCTGATGAGTTCCTGTCTGCTGCCCAGCCTGATGAGTTCCTGTCTGCTGCCCAGCCTGATGAGTTCCTGTCTGCTGCCCAGCTGCCCAGCCTGATGAGTTCCTGTCCGCTGCCCAGCCTGATGAGTTCCTGTCCGCTGCCCAGCCTGATGAGTTCCTGTCTGCTGCCCAGCCTGATGAGTTCCTGTCTGCTGCCCAGCCTGATGAGTTCCTGTCTGCTGCCCAGCCTGATGAGTTCCTGTCTGCTGCCCAGCCTGATGAGTTCCTGTCTGCTGCCCAGCCTGATGAGTTCCTGTCTGCTGCCCAGCCTGATGAGTTCCTGTCTGCTGCCAGCCTGATGAGTTCCTGTCTGCTGCCCAGCCTGATGAGTTCCTGTCTGCTGCCCAGCCTGATGAGTTCCTGTCTGCTGCCCAGCCTGATGAGTTCCTGTCTGCTGCCCAGCCTGATGAGTTCCTGTCTGCTGCCCAGCCTGATGAGTTCCTGTCCGCTGCCCAGCCTGATGAGTTCCTGTCCGCTGCCCAGCCTGATGAGTTCCTGTCTGCTGCCCAGCCTGATGAGTTCCTGTCTGCTGCCCAGCCTGATGAGTTCCTGTCTGCTGCCCAGCCTGATGAGTTCCTGTCTGCTGCCCAGCCTGATGAGTTCCTGTCTGCTGCCCAGCCTGATGAGTTCCTGTCTGCTGCCCAGCCTGATGAGTTCCTGTCTGCTGCCCAGCCTGATGAGTTCCTGTCTGCTGCCCAGCCTGATGAGTTCCTGTCTGCTGCCCAGCCTGATGAGTTCCTGTCTGCTGCCCAGCCTGATGAGTTCCTGTCTGCTGCCCAGCCTGATGAGTTCCTGTCCGCTGCCCAGCCTGATGACCCGAAGCTCGCTGCCCAGCCTGATGACCCGAAGCTCGCTGCCCAGCCTGATGACCCGGAGCCTGCTGCCCTGTCTGTTTTTATTTCCAGATCTAAACTTCCAGACCCTGGTGGTGGGGTACATGTCCCATTGTCGGACTCGGGTGGCACGCCTCCTAGTAGGTTAAGAGACTCTGGCCAGAGAGCGCAAGGAGGTCTGCCGTCACAGAGAAGACTTTTTGGGACTCTTCCACTTTTACATGCACTGCCAGATCTAGGGCAGAATGGAGTGTCCAGAGGCCACTCCTTAGGGGGGGGAACTGTCAGGAACGGTGCTATTACCTGGATCGCCTGCTGGTGTCACTGTTTCCTTTGGCATCAAAGGGTGCAGTTCTGGTGGCCACCAGCAGGGGTCTCCCAGCCGATGGACATTGTCAGGAATGGTGTTATTACCCGGATCGCCTGGTGGTGTCACTACTTCCTTCAACATCAAAGGGTGCAGTTCTGGTGGCCACCAGCGGGGGTCTCCCAGCAGATGGACATGCCAGGAATCAGGCTACACCTGTTGTGGATTTGCTGGGTATATAAGCCTGTCCTTCACTGAGGTTCAGTGCTTCAGTATTCCTTTCTGTAGCCCTGTCTTGCCTGTCTGAAACCTGATCCTGGACCTGAAACCTGTACCTGTACCTGTAACCTGACCCGTTATCTGCTTCCTGCCCTGTCCTGGATGTTGTCCCCCTTACCTGGTTCCTGAGACCCGTCCCCTGTCTCCTGCCTTGATGTTCCCTTGCTTCCTGTTTCCCCCTTGGTCTCTCCTCCCTGCCTTGTATATATATATGTTCCATTTTCTTGAAGTGTATAGTTAGTTAGTTAGATTAGGGCTTGGGGGTTTGCAGTGTTATTTGTGTTCTTGCTTGTTTGTGGTTGCTGTGTTTATGTGTGTCTTTATTATTAATAAATATATCTTTATCACTACCTTTTGGAGCCTGATTCCTTTAGTGCAGCCCATCGATCTGTTCACTTGTGTTGGATGCCTGTGTTTAGGCTCCATCCCTAACACAGAGTAGTGCTCAAAAAAGTCGTCGGGATCATCTTCAAAAAGCCATACTAGGTAAGGGGGACAACATCCAGGACAGGGCAGGAAGCAGATAACGGGTCAGGTTACAGGTACAGGTTTCAGGTCCAGGATCAGGTTTCAGAACAGGCAAGACAGGGCTACAGAAAGGAATACTGAAGCACTGAACCTCAGTGAAGGACAGGCTTATATACCCAGCAAATCCACAACAGGTGTAGCCTGATTCCTGGCATGTCCATCTGCTGGGAGACCCCCGCTGGTGGCCACCAGAACTGCACCCTTTGATGTTGAAGGAAGTAGTGACACCACCAGGCGACCCAGGTAATAACACCATTCCTGACAATGTCCATCGGCTGGGAGACCCCTGCTGGTGGCCACCAGAACTGCACCCTTTGATGCCAAAGGAAACAGTGACACCAGCAGGCGATCCAGGTAATAGCACCGTTCCTGACACAGAGTCTGTAGTCCCCCTGGGCATCAGCAAATGAAGGATGGCTGGGGATTGTCCGGCAGGCCGCAAGATGGCGGCGGCCGCGAGTGCCTGGAAACGGCCTCTGTGGGTTCCCCTTGATGTCTCAGGCCCCCTCACTGCTCCGCTTCCTCCCAGGGACGGCCGATGATGATGCCAGCCGATCCGCAGTCTCACCCTCCGCCGATCGCGGCACTCGAGCCCGCAGATGTCGGAGGCGATGTAGGCCTCAAGATGGCGGCGGCCTTCTGGAGTGTGGAGCCGGTCACGGCCCTGTGGAGACTCGATCGGCCGGCCGAGCTCCACAATTTCTTCTGGGGCTGATGCAGATGTCGTCCGGTGCAGTGTAGGGAGAGTTTGGAGACTCTCCAGATGCTGGCAATGACAGGATGGCTGTGGATTATATCAGGATCGGCGGAGCTCCTCTATGAGACGTCTTGCTCCCTCTACATCCGGACACGCCCCCGCAAAATTTTATAACAAAATATCCAAAAATATAAAAAAAAAATTCTTTAGCTAGCCTGTAGTTTAAACTGCAGTATTTGTAATCCAACAAGGCAAAAGAGAAAGCAAACTGTAGAATAAATGGTACGTTGATAACTGTTTAACTGAAGAAATATGGCACTTGTAACTTCCTCCTTATGTGTGAGTGTAATACGGTACTGACCTTACAGCACAGGGAATGACAAACCCCAGAGTTCAGCTGTATGTTGCCTGTGAATAAGTAGAATCACTTCTGTGGAACTACAAGTCTCACCAGCAGTCTGTAAATAACTCACTCAGCAAACAGTGCACTTTTCTGTTAATGGGCAGGTGCCCTCTCACCACAGTAGACTCAGAGGCTGTGAGGCTCCGTCCGGACTCCCCTCCTGATATCTCAGTCTGGTGAAAAGATGGCACCACCACGCTATACCACTCCTCCGTATGGCTGAGATGCAAATAAACTTCCAGATGTCCTGGCACTGCACACCAATCCGCTTGCTAAGCTGGCAGGTCTGTACTCTGAAGTTTCTCAGAGGCTGGCAATCCTGCCCGGCAATGTATAGGCTGCAGTCTCCTGGTCACACACACAGACCTCCTGCTGGCAGGTATTGAATGGCGTCCAGAGAGGCTGAAAGATGGCCGTGCTGTTCCTTTTTTTACTTCTCCCAGCATGCAGTGCTGCACGCTTTGCATTGTCTGTATTGTAGTTCAGGGCTGATCCAGCTAACAGAGTCACTTCCTCCTCCCAACTATATCTCCCACAATGCTTTGCAGCGCTGCTTCTCAGGAATTAAAAGAAAGTCCTAACAGCATTAAAAGGACACTAGAGGGAGCCAAACTCATTTGCAACCATAACAACTGTAATGCCAATAATAATAACATAACCTATAATTTAACCATACTCTCCCATATACATATTAACTGTGTTGAGGATCATTGAAGGCACTAACGCTCTGCACCTTACAACGCTGACACCCATCTCCCAATGGCAGTTAAACCTTGGTTAACTAGCATCACCCGGGGATCCCATACCATGATGGTTCCCTACATCTTCATCTGTCATGTCATCTTGTTCTTACTTTTTAATGCCTCCAAAGATCCCCAACTGCTACCACATAAGAGACTGAACACCGGACGTTGGCCCCTCCTACCCCCAGGAAAGAACTCCTAGTACCACCCCTTACCGTGGCCATCATACTACTTAACTGTTAACCCCTTTCACTGCTGGTTTTCCCTGCTGCCCCAGTCATGATAGCCCTGCGCCTAACTACGGCCTTTCCTTGACTATGGTAAAGCAGATGCAAACTGCCTATTACCTAAAATACCTTATCTCCTACATACTTCTTCAATAACCAGACGACACCCATTTAGGAGTAAATTGGCCTCAACTGCCATTTTATTAACATAATAACATAATCCCATATACATATTAACTGTGTTGAGGACCATTGAAGGCACTGACCAAATTTTCTTAGTGTCAGCGTGTCCACACAATGTCCCCAGTCGCAGCTCGCTGACTCGAGGACAATACCGCTCTGCACCTTGCAACGCTGACACCCATCTCCCAATGGTAGTTAAATCTCGGTTAACTGGCATCACCCAAGGATCCCATACCATGATGGTTCCCCACATATGTCATCTTGTTCTTACTGCAAAGATCCCCAAATGCTACAGACCACAGATGTGACACCTTACACCTAAGGACGCCCCAAGCAACGCAATGCTCTCTGAATGCCATCCTGCAGTCCCAAGCACCAAAAATTAATGCCCACCGTGTTAACAAGAACACCATCCCCTCTGAGATATCGGATAGTCTCCACCTCCAAATCCCAGTGACATGCCACTAAACCTCCATTCTGGATAATGAATCTGCCCACCTCCTTTTTCACTTTTATTCAGGTTTTTACCACCAACCTGCCCATCGCCATGACGTGCGGCCAACTATATCTGACCATATGACCATGGTTGGGGGAAATTCCGTAAGGATTCTAAGAAAGTGAAACTTGATGTCACTGATCAAGGTCCTCATGGACGTAACCCCCAAATCATTACCCCCGACATGTAAAACCAGAATATCAGGGGCACGATCCAAACGGACATACTTGTGAACTTCAGGCAACACCCTGCTCCACAGCATGCCTGGAACTCCAATCCACTGGACCATAGCTTTTTGTTGTAGAGGTTGTCAATAGCAGAGTAGAGAAGAGAAGGGTTGAGATGACGTAGGTTTCTGTGGGTAACTTTAAATCGGTTGGAGGGAGAGGAGGGGAAGGGGAGTGAAACTAATAAGGTGGTGATCAGAGAGAGGGAATGGATAGTTAGAGAGGTTGCATGGAGTGCAAAGGTGAGAGAAAATGAGGGCAAGGATATTGCCTTCGGAGTGAGTAGAAGCATGTATCCACTGCTTCAGGTCAAAGGAGGAGGTTAGGCTGAGAAGTTTGGAAGGGGCAGGAGTGTTAGTATTAATAGGGAAGTCCCTGAGAATGATTGTGGGGATTTCAGAGGAAAGAAAGTAGGGTAGCCAGGCAGAGAAGTCATCAAGAAAGGTTGATACCGGTCCAGGGGGCCTGTAGATCGTGGCTATCCTTAGAGAAATTGGAGTGAAAAGACGAATGCAGTGTGCTTCGAAAGAGGAGAGTGACAGAGAGGGAGGTGGCTGAAGTACCTGAAAAGTGCTGTGTGGGGCTAGAAGGATTCAGACACCTCCTCCCTTACTTCCATTGGTTCTGGGGGAGTGAGTCCAGAGAAGACCACCATGGAATAGGTTAGCAGAAGACGCAGTGTTGGATTCGTGGAGCCAGGTTTCGGTAATGGCGAGTAGGTTAAATGAGTTAAATGAAATCCATGTAAGCAATTTTAGTTGGCAATTACAGGCGATGTGCAAGACAGGAAGTAAGGCTGGGGTATAGATTTAACATATTTAGTGGAAAAGGAATGTCCAGGCTTCAGACATGCACTGCAGCCTGAAGAAGCAACACTAAATCCTTGAATAATATGTTAATTATACATTTGGATACTTTGGATAATTATCAGCATACGTGGGCTAATTTTACATCTACTGAAGTCAGCCTAACACTGTAACACACTTCATTTAGGAAGAACAGACTTTTGATTCATGGGATGAAGAATGGATTAAAATTACATTAGAAAACATAATTCTAGACCCTGAGCATTTAGGATGCCAAGAAAGAATTATGTTACAAATTGCCAAAACGTATGACTCAGTGAAACTGTAAAACTAAAATATCTGGACTGGTTTCTGCCCAAATGTACTGTTTCCTGTTAGGAATTATGTAATGCACGGAGACTGAAATGATTCCCAGAGTTACACTGCAACAACTTTAAGATAAACCACTAGCCAATTTTCACTAAACAGATTTTGGTTTTAGTATAAACTTTTTGCTATGTTAGTGTTGAGAGCCAGTATTACAGTTCTTCGTGTGGGAGACATTGCAACACAGCAAAAATGTACCATAAGTGAAGTGACATGTGGTATAAATAATGGATTCAGAATTCCAGGGAAAAGGCAGCCAACTTTATACCATCTAGAAGCATTCTATGAACATGACATAACAAAAGTAGTACATTCCAAAAAAAACAGGAATAAAATGAAAAAATATATATATATAACAAATAAATGTGCAAAGACATTCATTGAGTGGTCTTTGGTCCTGATTTACTAAGTTAAGTAGGGAGGTGAGGTAAAGTGACATGAATCCACATTCACATCAAGTGTCCAACAACCATTATTATTATTATACAGGATTTATATAGCACCAACAGTTTGGACAGCGCTTTACAAATTAAACAAAGAAATAACAATCAAGCTACAAATTCAGTACAAGAGGGTTGGGAGGGACCTTTTCATGGAGCTTACAATGTAGAAGGGAGAGGCAAGTGGTACAAAATGCCATAACTGTGAGGAATGAGCAGATAGAAATTCGATGTATAGTTTTTAAGTGGACTCGAGGTTGTGAAGGAGTTGGTTCCTAAAGCTGAATGTCGGGAAGCATTGGCCAGTTCAATTGAAACCGGCCGACATTCGGCCCGTGTTGTACTGAGGTCGGTCGGACAAAAGCTGGCCTTTTGGCCAGCTTCTGTCGATAGGGCATGGTCGAAAAAAGGTCTGCGGATAGGCAAATGACTGAGAGCGCTGACCGGAGTGTTCTGTTGGAGGGGCCACCCCTCTGTCAGACCACAATAGCACAGCAGGGGAGATCGCTGTACTAACATTGCATGTTTAGTACAGAGGTTAGTACATGGTAATACAGCTCCTCCAGGGCTGTCAGTTTTTTGTTCTTGTTCAGCCCTGCTGGGTTGAACGTAAAGAAAACTACTAGTGTGTACTAGGCTTAACTGAATGTCTGGAGTGAAATCAAGTTCACTTTACTTCACTACACCTTACTGTCTACTAAATCACTCCCAATAAAGTAGAAGTAAACTTCCAAATTAAATTAAATACTTTTTGCAGGCTTTGCTTAGGTGGATTGGAGTAGGATAAGAAAAAGCCTGAGCTCATCCCTACTTCAGACCAGGTACACAAGTACTTATGGACACATGACAGTTTCAATAGAAATACATTTCCCTGTATGCAAAGTACCATAAGTCCTTGCAATGGCTTGTCTTGAGTAGCAACACAGATGGGAGGTTCTATCAATCAGTTCTTTAGTAGGCAGGCATAACTGAGAGGAGACTGTGCATCCTGCTGTGCATATCAGGGAGATGTACCAGCAAGCCATGCATCAAGAGTATATAAAAAGGGAATAAGCCTTTGTCGAGCAGTAAATAGAGGTGGAATTGCATATGAGAACATCACTAATGGCGCGTACATGCAAGCGGAATTTCCGTCCGAAAAATCTTGGATGGTTTTTCCGACGGAATAACGCTCAAGCTTGCCTTGCATACACACGGTCACACAAAAGTTCTCTGAACTTTCGACCGTCAAGAATGCGGTGGCGTACAACACTACGACGAGCCCAGAAAATTAAGTTCAATGCTTCCGAGCATGCGTCGAATTGTTTCCGAGCATGCGTGATTTTTTGCGCGTCCAAATTTCATACAGACGATCGCATTTTTGGATAGGACATTTTCCCGACCGAAAAATAGAGAGCATGCTCTCAATCTTTTGCTGGCTGGAATTCCGCCAGCAAAAGACCGATGGAGCATACACACGGTTGCATTTTCTGACAAAAAGCTCTCATCTGAGTTTTGCTGGTGGCATTTCCGATCGTGTGTATGCGGCATTACAGTTTGCTGGAGCACAGGTACTAAGAGGACATCAGGGTAGGTGTAATGTAAACCAGATTCCCTCCACCAGAAAACCAGTGCGGGCTCATATTAGTGTGCATGTGCATTGCTCACATGTTAATACTTCTAGGCAAAAAGGAAATAGATGTACTATTCCAGTGCTTTGTGCTTGCATTTGTGCGTGCACTTATGAATTAGCGTATGCACTTGGCGTCCAGTGGCCTATTTAATCTGGCCTGTCAACATGAGCAGTTGCTAAAGGGTCTTCAGCCTGCACCTGTATTTCTGTGACCTGATTCATTAACCACCTCAATACAGGGCACTTACTCCCCCTTCCAGCCCAGGCCATTTTTCAGCTTTCAGTGCTGTCGCACTTTGAATGACAATTTCACGGTCATGCTACACTGTAACCATGTGAAATTGTTATCATTTTCTTCACACAAATAGAGCTTTCTTTTGGTGGCATTAAATCACTCCTGGGTTTTTTATTTTTTCCTAAAAAAGTTTTTCTTAGTTCCTGTCAGTAAATTTTGTAAATAAGTAATTTTTCTCCTTCACTGATGGCAGCACTGATAGGCACTGATAGGCTGCACTGATGGGCACTGATGAGGTGGCACTTATGGTCACTGATGAAGCAGCACTTATGGGCACTGATTAGGCGGCACTGATTAGGAGGCACGAATATGCCGTACTTATGGGCACTGATATGTGGTACTGATGAGTACTGATAGGTGGCACTGATGGGTGGGACTGGTGGGCACTGGGCACAGATAGGCGTCACTGGTAGGCACAGATAGGCGGCACGGCTCCTTCTGCTAATTTCTTGTTAGTAGAAGTTTGGTGAGTGTTGATTTGTGCTTTTCATTTTGCACTTTTCATTTCGCTGAAAGTATGGATGTCTCTCGCGCTAGTTGAGTATATAGACAGGGCAGTAGTATCTAAGAGTGATAGAGATTTGCAGCAAAGTGAATAGTGTTCACATAGGGCACTTCAAGGATAAATAAATATAAAGTACTTCGCGCAAACTAAGAGCAATAAAAAGGGATAAAAGAAAGGCAGTAGTACCGACTAGGTTCCTCTGGGGGCACTAATCCTAAGTGCAATACCAGGGTGAGTGATTAAAGAGGTGATAAAAAATTAATTAATACCGTGATTTATAAAGGACCTCAATAGGGTGATATATAATAAAATCTAAAATCCAATGTGAATAAAAATAGATATAGTAGCCTGAATAGGTGCAAGTTTATCACATCAAATAACGTCACTAATAAATGATAATAAATCCTAGAATAATTGTGGGTGCTAAACCCTAAAAGTGACAGTGCATAACAAACTGCGTGACATAAGGACAAATAAACAATAAAAGTGAATCAAGAACACATAAAATTTGTGATAAAAATGGCCTAAACTGTGTTAAGGCCTGCAAAAAATGTGTATCAAGTGCAAAAAATTGTGACCAAGCAAATTTAAATAGATGAATGAGGGCATAAAAATAAAATGTCCATAAATAAAGTAAAGGTGAAGTCCAGCTAGGTGCAGCTCAGTGCAGAAGATGAGACCAAATAGCCCAATATGATATCCAATAGTGATTTCACTTAGTTGTTAGTATATTCTTGTAGTCATTCATCTATTTATGTGGGGTGCTCCTATTCTTGTCTCCCAGAACTCTCACCTTAAGTAAGGTCAAATGAGCCTTTCTGGGGTATCCAAGTTGCCCCTACTAGTGGTTATTATGGTGTCCTACTGCCGGGTCCTGCCTTGTCCTTCCTCCTCTGTAATCCAGCCCTATAGCGCTATATTGCTCCCAGCAATACCAAAAAACGGGGGGAGAAAAGAGAAAAGGAGGGGGCTCCACTAGTGTAGTAATTTAAAAAGTACCCATTTATTACAGCATAAGATAAAACTCGTACATAAAATCAATAAAACAGAGGCAAAATAGGGAAAAATTCACCGGGGGCGTCCACAGCGCCTACTCGCGTCCTTCTCTTGGTTTTGCCTACGGCCACTCCCTACGCGTTACGACACGGTCACGTGTCTTCATCTGGGGAACCGGATTGGTCAGGCACTATGTGTTTATATGACGTTCAGAACGGAAGTTCCCCAGATGAAGACACGTGCCGTGTCGTAACGCGTAGGGAGTGGCCGTAGGCAAAACTAAGAGAAGGACGCGAGTAGGCGCTGTGGACGCCCCCGGTGAATTTTTCCCTATTTTGCCTCTGTTTTATTGATTTTATGTACGAGTTTTATCTTATGCTGTAATAAATGGGTACTTTTTAAATGACTACACTAGTGGAGCCCCCTCCTTTTCTCTTTTCTCCCCCCGTTTTTTGGTATTGCTGGGAGCAATATAGCGCTATAGGGCTGGATTACAGAGGAGGAAGGACAAGGCAGGACCCGGCAGTAGGACACCATAATAACCACTAGTAGGGGCAACTTGGATACCCCAGAAAGGCTCATTTGACCTTACTTAAGGTGAGAGTTCTGGGAGACAAGAATAGGAGCACCCCATATAAATAGATGAATGACTACAAGAATATACTAACAACTAAGTGAAATCACTATTGGATATCATATTGGGCTATTTGGTCTCATCTTCTGCACTGAGCTGCACCTAGCTGGACTTCACCTTTACTTTATTAATGGACATTTTATTTTTATGCCCTCATTCATCTATTTAAATTTGCTTGGTCACAATTTTTTGCACTTGATACATTTTTTGCAGGCCTTAACACAGTTTAGGCTATTTTTATCACAAATTTTATGTGTTCTTGATTCACTTTTATTGTTTATTTGTCCTTATGTCACGCACTTTGTCATGCACTGTCACTTTTAGGGTTTAGCACCCACAATTATTCTAGGATTTATTATCATTTATTAGTGACGTTATTTGATGTGATAAACTTGCACCTATTCAGGTTACTATATCTATTTTTATTCACATTGGATTTTAGATTTTATTATATATCACCCTATTGAGGTCCTTTATTAATCACGGTATTAATTAATTTTTATCACCTCTTTAATCACTCACCCTGGTACTGCACTTAGGATTAGTGCCCCCAGAGGAACCTAGTCGGTACTACTGCCTTTCTTTTATCCCTTTTTATTGCTCTTAGTTTGCGCAAAGTACTTTATACTTTTCATTTCGCGCTTTTCATTTCGCTCTTTTCAGTTTGTTTCTGAATGGCCGTTCGTCAACCAGACATGTTGCGTAATTGGAGGAGATACCATGTTATTTATTATTGGCCTTGGAGTTATTGCTTTGACATTATTTTTTTGGTTGAATAATGATTTGATTTGGTATATTTTCTATATTTTTGGATGCATAGAATGCACTTTTTGGTTCTATTGGCCGATAGCATGTCTAATTTTATTTGTTTTCTTTTTTTAATGCACAATAAAACAATTGTGGAGAATAATACTTGGCTATGTGTTTTACTTCAAATGACAGTTTGGGAGTAGGCAGTTACATTTAAAAAAATACAATGTAAAATTGACAAGGGACGCCAACATAGTTGTATCTTTGATCTTAAAAACTAGGGGATAATGGTGTTGTGGTAACTTGCCAAATAATAAAAAAAAGCATAATAATATTATTCTTGATATCACTAGAAAAAGAAAGCCTTTGAAAATTAGTTTGCAATAACTCTATCAGTATCCCCAGCAAAGCAGCTTCATTACTATCCCATTAAAGAAGAATAGAATGTGCGCTGCATTTCGAGATTTCATAATTTTCCACATCACGATTGTTAATTCTCCATTATGAACGCTAGTTTACAAGACTGACCGCTTCTGGCTCGTCCTTGCTTCTGAACATGCGTGTTTGTACTTTGGACTTTTGTCCAATGGACTTGTGTACACATGCTTGGAAAATCCGACAACAGACATTTGTACACAGAAAATTTTAAAACCTACGATCCAACATTTGTCCGCGGAAAATCCGACAACAATTGATGGAGCATACACACAGTTGGATTTTCCACCAACAGCCTGTTGTCACACATTTCCCATCGGAAAATCTGATCGTGTGTACAAGGCTTAAAGCGGAAGTAAACCCATCGATTTAACAGTTTAAAAAAAAAAGGCATGCCGGGAATGCTAACTGCACATTGGCTGTGCTCTCAACCAAACAGTCAAACCATCCAATGGCTGGTGTCATAACGGATCACATGTGCAGCACTGTGGCAGTTGAAGATTAAACAGAGGCAAAGATGACAGCTTCCTTGGCTGAAAACGAGAGGGGGGTTTACTTCCACTTTAAGTCTGTGCAGTCTTTAGGTTCTGAACTATCAGGGGGCTACACTGAGGCCTACTCCTAAAATTTTTTTGTGCCTGATGAACAGATACTGGGCAAACATTCCAGAGTTGCAGAATCTATGCAAGGTGCATACCTGCGGTTCTATCTCCAACCCGGGGCCAACCATTAGGCAAATAACCTCACATTTTATAATTGGTCAGAAAGAGAGGGGATCAGAGATACGACTGCAGCATTGAAAACTGTAAGACCTGCAGCTCGTAAAGTGGCACAGAAGTACATCTGGAGCTATACTAATCGGGATGTGAAAAAAAATTTGCTTTTAAGACACTAAGGGACCTTCATGGATGAAGGTTTGCAGGTGAGGCTAAAGCATTTTTACTGATCCAAAGGTGGAAAGATTCTCCTGCTCAGAGTTGGGTTTAAAGAAAAGAAACTATAGCTACCACAAGAGGCCACCACAAAACTCTTCACTTTCCCTATTAACACCTTTCCGCCTGGCCGTCGTTATTCTATTCTATTATAGCAGAATGATGGCGGGGCGGAGCGGTGGATTTCCCACCCAACCACTTTCAACTACACTAGAAAACATTTCAAACGCAATTGAAATCATTTTAACCACATTAGAAAATAATATAACATTCCTACAGACTAAATAGAAATGTTCAAAACAAAAACATTTGTTTCGTTTCAATCCATTATTTAACCAATATCGTTTAGTTAGATTTGTTAAATTTGTTTAATTCCATTTCGGAATTCGTTTCATTTATTTGTGTTCAAATTCAACTGCATTCGAAAACATTTCAACCGCATTAGAAAACATTTTAACCACATTAATTACCATTTCAACCACATTATTAAACATTTCAACCGCACTAGAAAACATTTCAATTGCATTTGAAAACATTTCAACCGCATTAATAAACATTTCAACTGCATTCCAAAAACATTTCAACTGCATTCGAAAACATTTCAACTGCATTCGAAAACATTTCAACTGCATTCGAAAACATTTCAACTGCATTCGAAAACATTTCAACTGCATTAATAAAAATTTCAACCGCACTAGAAAACATTGCAATCGCATTTGAAAACATTGCAACCGCATTATTAAACAATTCAACCACATTAGAAAACATTTCAACCGCATTAATAAACATTTCAACCACATTAGAAAACATTTCAACCACATTATTAACCGCTTCCCGACCGGCGCACGACGATGTACGTCGACAGAATGGCACGGAGAGGCATAAGGGCATACAGGTACATCCCCTTTAAGATGCTGCCATGCCATCGAGCGTGCGCCGGTCGGGACCCCCGTGAGTCCGGTCGCGGGTCCCGCGGACTCGATCGCCACGGGGATACCCGTGATCGTCTCACGGGAAGGCTGAATGGGGAGATGCGGAAATAAACAGCATCTCCCCGTTCTGCCTAGCAACTAGTGACGCCGATCTCTGCTCCTTGTGATTGGAGCAGAGATCAGCATTCACTAGCTCACAGCCACGCCCCCCCCACAGTTAGAAACACGCCTCTAGGAACACTTAACCCCTACACTGCCACCTAGTGGTTAACCCCTTCACTGCCAGTGTCATTTACACAGGAATCAGTGCATTTAAATAGCACTGATTGCTTTATAAATGACAATGGTCCCAAAAATGTGTAAAAAAATGTCCGATGTGTCCGCCATAATGTCGCAGTCACAATAAAAATCGCTGATCGCCGCCATTACTAGTAAAAAAAAAATTATTAATAAAAATGCTATAAAACTATCCCCTATTTTGTAAACGCTATAACTTCTGCGCAAACCAATCAATAATCGCTTATTGCGATTTTTTTTACCAAAAATATGTAGAAGAATACGTATCGGCCTAAACTGGGAAAAAAAGTTTTTTTATATATTTTTGGGGATATTTATTCTAGCAAAAAATAAAAAAGAATGTGTTTTTTTTTAAATTGTCGCTCTTTTTTTGTTTATATCGCAAAAAATAAAAACTGCAGGGGTGATCAAATACCACCAAAAGAAAGCTCTATTTGTGGGGAAAAAGGGACGCCAATTTTGTTTGGAAGTCACGTCGCACGACCGCGCAATTGTCAGTTAAAGCGACGCAGTGCCAAATCGAAAAAAGTGGTCTGGTCTTAAGCCAGCAAAATGGTCCGGTCTGAAAGTGGTAAACATGTCAACCACATTAGAAAATGTTTTAACCGCATTAATAAACATTTCAACTGCATTAGAAAACATTTCAACTAAATCTGTGTGTGACAGATGTTTTGGTGTGCGCTGGTACACACTGAGACAGATAAGGATGGGACATTAGTCGTACTTACATTTTTGTACACTGGAACATGCCTGCTGTGACAGCTGATTGGTTGCACTGGTAAGCTCTAACAGATGTTGATTGGACACAGAATACTACTACAGATATTTTTGGGCACAGGTACACTGTGACAGATGTTGATGGGACACGAGTAGTACAATTGACCTTGAGACAAAATTTTTAGAAAGTAATGCCGCGTACATATGATCGGACATTCCGACAACAAATTCTCATGTTTTTTTTCAGACAGATGTTGGCTAAAACTTTTCTTTTTTTTTTTAAACTATTTATTTTAACAATTTTTGGAAACAACACAATACATTTCGTCTTTTACATTTAACTCACTTTGTAACATCACAACTATCAAGAGCATGTTCTCTGACTTATGTTTTACATCCACTGTTCCTTTGGGATTCCCTCTAATCCCCTCTTTATTTTAACAATTTTAAACAACACATTTCGTCTTTTACATTTAACTCACTTTGTAACATCACAACTATCAAGAGCATGTTCTCTGACTTATGTTTTACATCCACTGTTCTTTTGGGATTCCCTCTAATCCCCCTATTACCCTTCTAAAACAAAAAAAAACAAAAAAAACAAAAAAAAAAAAAGGGATTTCCTTTCATATCAAAGTAAAATCTCCCCCCTCGTCTCTCCCCCCCCCCCAGGCGTCACCCGACCCCGCCCTCACCTACCTCCCCCCTATATAGGAAATAGGGTGCCCATGTGGCCCCATACCTCTCCTCCTGATCTCTTATAGTCATTGTCAGGTTTTCCATTTGTTGAATTTCTCCCACTTTGGCCCACCATTGGGCCCTCGTGGGAGGTACATCCTTTTTCCAGAGAGCAGGAATACAGGCTCTCGCCGCCGTGAGAAGATGTTTTAATAGTGATTTTTTATATTTTTCAACCGACATTGGGACATCGTTTAATAAAAATGCAGCCGGGTTTTCTCCAAGAGACACCCCTGTAATTTGCTTTACTGTTTCCTCCACCATCTTCCAGTATTCTCTTATTTTATCGCATTCCCAAAAAATGTGCAGCATTGTACCCTCTACTTTCCCGCATCGCCAACATGTATTCGGCGTCTGTGGGAATATATCATGTAACATGCTAGGGGTCCTATACCACCGGGTGAGAATCTTATAACCCCCCTCCTGGAATCTACTTGCTATTGATGTTTTGTGCACAGATCTCAGTATTTTTTCTTTTTGTTTTTGGGAGAACGTGACCTTCAAATCTTTTTCCCAGGCACATATATAGCTTAACTTTTCGGGGGCTTCATGTCTTGTAATCATTTCATAAAAATATGACAAGGGGTGCCTCAGAGTCTCGCCATCCAGACAAATCTGCTCAAACTCCGACAACCCCCGAATTTCGGGGTATTTTTTACTTTTTGAGAGAATGTAAGCACCCAACTGCATTGCTCTAAAGTAGTCTAGTTCTGGGGTAAATTGGTTTTCTATCTCCCCTCTTGTCATTATTTTTCCTTCTTTTGAAAAATGTATAATCCTGTTTATCCCCCTACTTCTCAAATCAGAGAATTTCTGATCCGATAGACCTGGCTCAAAGTCATATGTACCTAATATAGGTAGCATAGGGCTTGGTTCACTTGATATCTTGTTTTTATTGAAAATCTTTTTACTTATATTTAGGGTTGCCCCGATCAGTGGGTGTTTTTTGACTACCATTGGAATATCCTTTCCAGCCATCCATGCCAACCCCTCCAAGGGGACTTTGCTCGACGTTTGTTCCATATTTACCCATGGCTTCTTTTTTTTAGCACACCACTCCTTTATTCTAACTAAATGTGTGGCTTCCTGATACTTACATGGGTCTGGGAATCCAATGCCACCTTTCTCTTTGGGAAGGGCCAGGATGGATCTTCGTAATCTTGCAGGCTTTCCAGCCCATATAAAACTCAGGAATCCTGACCGCAATTCTTTCATAAAGCTTTGGGGGATCTTTACTGGCATAGTTTGAAATAAATATAGGAGCCTTGGCATTACATTCATTTTTATTATGTTCGTCCTCCCAAACCACGTAAAGATTTCTTTATCCCACCTTTTCAGGTCTGACCTTATTTGTTTTAACATTGGGGCGTAATTTAGTTCAAACACCCTACTTAAGATTTTAGGTATCTTGGTCCCTAAATAATCAATGTGTGAGTCTGTCCATCTAAATTTGAATTGGGAGGTTATCTGGTGGGTCAAGGACTCGCTCATTTCTAATCCCATGGCTTCTGACTTATTATAATTCACTTTAAAATTTGCTATGTCCCCAAATTTCCGTAGCTCCCCCAGGAGGGGAGGCAAGGATATGGCTGGAGAGGATATAAAAAAAATCAGGTCATCGGCAAAAGCAGCTAGTTTGTGTTCCTCAGTATCTGTATTTATGCCTCTAATGTCTCGATTTGAACGTATTTTCCTTAGAAATGGTTCCATTGTGAGGACAAAAATAAGGGGAGATAGTGGGCATCCCTGACGAGTTCCATTTTGAATTCTAAAAGGATCCGAGAGTCTGTCGTTTACCTTCACTCTAGCAGTCGGTACTGAATACAGGTTTTGGAACCATCTCATCATTCCCTCCCCTAGGCCAATATGTTGTAGTGTAGCCCGCAAATACAGCCAATCCACCCTATCAAAAGCTTTTTCTGCATCTGCTGAGATTATTGTTAAGGGTTTATGTTGACTTTGGGACCAGTATATTGCGTTTATTACTCTTTGTGTATTCTCCCTGCCTTCCCTCCCTGGGGTAAACCCAACTTGGTCGGGATGAATAAGTACTGGGATATATTCAACCAGTCTGTTAGCTAATATTTTGGAGAAGATTTTTAGGTCCACATTTAATAATGATATTGGCCGGTAGCTGGAACACTGAGATGGATCTTTCCCCTCCTTCGGGATAACTGCAATGTGAGCTAGTAGTGTCTCCTCCGGTAGTTTGTGTCCTTCCTGTAATGAGTTAAATGCTGCTAAGAACCTTGTGACTAACTTCTCTTCAAACGCTTTATAATAAGACAGGGAGTACCCATCAGGGCCTGGCGCTTTACCTAGGGGTAAGGAAGTCAAGACTTTCTTGAACTCCTCTGCCGTTATTGGCTTGTCTAGTTTCTTCAAAGCTTCTTCTGTAAGTTTGGGCATTTCTGATGAACGGAGATATTCTCTGGCTGCTTCCTCCTTTTCTTTGCTTTTTCCTCCCTTACCCGCTCCCTCCAACTGATATAGACACTCATAATAGTTTTTAAAGGCTTGCGCCATTTTCACTGAGGAGTTCAGTATCTCTCCGCTTTGAGATTTAATGCCCATTATTTGTCTCCTTACATTAGATTGTTTTAATGCTTTCGCTAGCATTCTACTCGGCTTATTCCCGTACTCATATATTGTTTGTCTGTTTCGCTTTATTTTGGCTTTAGCTTGCTCGATCAGCAGGGAGTTTAAGTCGCCCCTTAGAATATTTAATTTCTCTTCTATATTTTGTGCCTGGGATCTTTTATGTACCATTTCTGCTTCTCTAATGCCTTTAAGTAGGGCTTCTATTTGTTCATTCAGCTTCTTTTTCCTGTGGGCTCCTAAGGAGATAAAAACTCCTCTCATCACACATTTATGCGTCTCGCAGATACCAAATGGCATTATTTCTTCCGATTCGTTGGTTTGAAAGAAAGAATCCATTTCGCAATCTAGTGTTTTTTTATATTCTTTATCCTTCAATAGTGATTCGTTCATCTTCCACTGCCATTCACGGTACTCTACTTGCCCCAAGTCCATTTCGCAACTGGTCGGTGCATGGTCGGACAAAGAAAAAGAGCCTATGTCGGCCTTAATCAAGGACATCAATCCTGTCTGCGAGACAAACACGTAGTCAATGCGGGTATATGTCTTATGCTTCGCGGAAAAAAACGTATAGTCTCTTTCTTGGGTGTTCAATATCCTCCATGCATCCACCAGTTGCATATCATCAAATAATAATTTTTTAATCTTTCTTATTTTTGTGTATGTCATGTGGGAGGCTCCTCTTGATGTATCCATAAGGGGGTCTAATACCATGTTTAGATCTCCACCCATAATTAGCAGGCCTTCCTTATGTCTATGTATTTCCTGAATACTAGTCTCCAGATAGTTAATCTGGTCGGTATTTGGGAGATACAGGTTCACCAGTGTAACCTTTTGTTGTCCTATTAGGCCTTTCACAATCAAAAGACGGCCCACCTCGTCCTTTATTACTTTTAATTCCTTCCATGGAGTCTGCTTATGTATCAGAATGGCCACTCCATTTGATTTAGAGTTCTGGGATGTTCCATGGTATACACTGGTGAATCCGTAGTCTCCCAAATTCGGTATTTTTTTCCCACTAAAATGTGTTTCCTGTAAGAAAGCTATATGTGTTTTTAATCTTCTCAGTTCGGCAAGTAATCTGATCCGTTTTTCCGGGATATTTAATCCCTTCACATTGTAAGAAGTAAACTTTATTTTAGTCATTTTTAATTTTTTTTCAGGATGAAGGGGCGGGGTCCCAAGGGAGGGGGGGAGGGGGGGGGGGGGGGCCAGTGAGGAGAGAGACAAAAAAAACGAAGGGAGAGAGAGAAAAAAAAAAAAAAAAAAAAACAATATCCACTACTCTCGGGGGTAAAACAACCCTGATGCGGCCTTCCTATACCAGCGTGCACCCCTTCATAGAGGAAGGAAAAAAAAAATAAAAAAAAAAAAACACAAAGAGAAAAACAGGATTCCCCTGTTTCTCGATCGTCCCCGACTTATCCTCTACTCAGAGGAGGAACGATCAATGTGGGGGTTTGTCCCCGAGCACGCCAGGAGCTCGTAGCAGGCCCCCAGCGGCTGCACGTCTCTTAAGTTTGAGTACATTTATGGATCCCTCTAGTTGATTACATTATTTTTTTCACCTCTTGAACCAACCTCAAATATCTAACATAAATAGGCCCCCCATTTGATAATCAATCTGATATTGCTTATTCATATCATACATTCCTATGTTCCTTGTTGTTTTCCTATCGGGCAGTCTTAATCAATATATGCATTTAACATCATCTTTACATCACCACAAACAAAAAAAAAAAAAAGAAAATTTGCATCCACCCCGCTCTTCCCCCCCCCCTCATTATCCTCTCCCATGTGGCCCCTGTATTTCCCCCCCCCCCACCCGCTCCACCCAATGCGGTCTAACATATCTGTTTTCAACCCTTACCTTTACCTCCCTCTTCTTCATCAAAGTCCCTCCTCCCCTTCCTCCCCCTCCTCCCCCTTCCTCCCCCCCCTCTATTGGCCTTCCCTTCTTGTGAAAGCATGCCTTGTGTCCCTGTGTCACGTGTCTTTAGTGCCTGTTTGATTCATTCCATCAACCCCCCCAAAAAAAAAAAGAAAAATCATGTGTATTTACTCTGTATTACATTCAAAGTGATATGAACTATAGAATATAGACTATGTCAAGTGTGTACTATGTGTACTGTGTGTGTCGTATAATTATATGTCCCTGCTATTAGGACCTTCCCTTGGTGCCCCTAAGTCCCTCTTGATCCCATCCTTTATCCCACTAATACCAAAAAGTACAAAAAAAAAAAAAAAAAAAAAAAAAAAAAAAAAAAAAAAAAAAAAAAAAAAAAAAAAACTCCACTCCAAATTCACACTGATCGTGTCCAGAAGAAAGGGGAGGGTCTGGGTCAGTATTTGCACTAGTCCTCTGCCCTCAAGGAGTCAATCAAAAATGTATTTTCCCCGGGTAGTCAGGTATTTTTCTTCATTTCCTTGTCCATCCTATAAAGTTCGTTCTGCAGCTCTAAAGTGAGCCGGTTGGGAGGGCAGCGGGGGGGGGGGGGGGAAAAAAAAAAAAAAAAAAAAAAAAAAAAAAAAAAAAAAAAAGGGAGAGCTAGTAGTGGTGGGGAAGTCCATTACTGTAATTGCCCTCAATAGGTATAGGCCAAACTTATGGCACCATGTCGGTCTCTAGATTGTTTAACCAGGTTAACTCTTCTTTGTCATCGCTGTTCTGTTCCCAAGATTAGCCCACCCCCCAGACTCCATCGGAACGTTTAACCAATCAGATATTTCCACTTCTTCCGTGCCCAAGAATTCAAAGAGGTCTGGCAGTTGGTCCGGGTTACGTAAAGTGAAACCTCGTTCTCCTTTTTTAATAATCAGAGATAGTGGGTACCCCCACCTATATGTTGCTTCTGTAGCTCGCAGTAGGTCTAGCAGGGGCCTCAGTATTCGCCTCCTTCGCTTTGTCTGCCAACATATATCCGGGAACACTTGTACTTCATAATCTATGTGTGGCAGTACCCCCTTCGCCCATGCTGCCCTCATTATGTCTTCTTTTATTTTAAAAAAGTGAACACGGCATAGCACGTCCCTGGGGCTTCCCCGCTCCATATTCTGTACTGTTGGACTCCTGTGGACTCGGTCCAGTTCTATGTAAGACTCTGGGGGTTTTTCTAGATATAAATTAAGAATTGAGGTTACCACCTTCCTCAGGTCGGGTGTTTTAATCACCTCTGGGATCCCTTTGATACGTAAATTATTTCTTCTATTTCTATTCTCAAAATCTTCGGCCTGTAATTGCAAGTCTATCAACTTTTGGTGCTGTGCAATAAGCTTGGTTTCGAGTATGTCCAGACGCTTGTCAGCTGTAACCTGTGTGGCCTCACATCTGGAGAGTCTACTGTCTACGGCTTCAAATTTGGCACATACCTCACTCAGTTCTTCCTTTACTGTGGCTTTTAAGTCGCTCATCCATACTAGAATATCTTCTTTGGAAGGAAGTGCCTGTATGAGCTGCCTAATGTCGGGCTCCCTTTCACACTCTTGTCCCCTCGTAGTTAGGAGGCCCATCTCTCCTTCCAATAGGATTGCGCTCTGGGGAGTAATTGGTAAACTTATATCCACCTCTTCCGTAAGCTCAACCCGTATACTCCCATCCAAGCTAGTGGCCATGCTGCTAGCCGGTTCCTCCTCAACTGGCGGTTGTTTTAAGTTAGCTCGGGTGGGTCGTTGTGGGTGTACTATAGCGCCGGCATCCACTGGTAGTCCAGCGTCTTTCCTCGTAAGGAATCTAGTGATGTATGAGTGGGTCGGTGAACTATCCACTCTACCAGGTCCCCTTCTTCTCGGCATGAAGGCCACCCACACCACCCTTAGCCCCTTATTCCACACTGAGACCGTATCCTTGTTTTACCACTTCTGCTGGCTAATGGTATGTGATATGTAAAAAAAGGGAAGGAAAAAAACAAAAAAAATAAATATCAGCTTAGTGTTCATAGACCAGCACTGTTAGTTATTTGGGCGCCTCAGCTCCCTGGTCTTCCCAACAGACTCTCCTCTATGGGGTAGTCTATGAAGGCTATATGGTCCACTTGGATAAATGCCTCTTTAATAGCACAGTTTATAGTATTATAATGCACAGCTTGTAATGCACAGCTTGTAGTTTATAGTGTTCCCAACAGTCATTTGATGCTATAGAGCTCGCATAGAGCTCACACCCAGCACATCCACTATGTGGTAATATATAGAGACCATACACTTTACCGCTGTAGTCCAATTAATTCCCAGGAAAAAAGTCCACTAATACAGCCCACACCGCAGCAGCACAGCACAGATAGCCGGAGATTTTTTTTTTTTTTATTCTCATCCAAAGACGAGATAGACAGAAAAGCACAGCCAGAAGGTGTTTGGTGAGGAGTATATAGTTCTCTGAGGGGGGGGGGTTCTTCCTAGTGTATACCACCATATATGGCATCACCTATAACATCCCCAGCACTCATATATAGTTGTACGACCCACCTCCACCACCGTATTGCATGTATATATAAAAAAAAAAAAAAAAAAACTCCTTCAGCCACTATAGTTCTTTGAGGACATCAGAAGGGAAAAAGAATTTCGTTTACACTAATTTTCTTAGCGGCACTTCCCAGCGGCAGCTACATCCACAGCCACAGCACACGTAGTCACATGCCTTCTGGCGTCTTACCCCCTTCCTGTGTGCACCTCAGACCGTCCTCCACCGCCGCCTCGGTACACAGTAGTGTGTAAGAGTGTCGCTCGTTCAGCTTGCTCTGCCTATTCCGCTCCGTGGTTCTCCGTGGTTCTCCCCGCGGGACAAGAGGTAAGAGATTGTCGTGCCGGTTCTGTTGCTGCGGTGCTAGCACTGACGTCACCGCTACTATCAGCTGCTGATACGGAGCGACAGGCTTCCTCCCGGTCTCAGCTCTCCCAGTTGCCGCTCTCCTCGACAAGCACCTATCAACAAGCACCTATCCTATACTTCAACAGGCTATATCCTCCGAGCTCCTATCATCATGTGCAGCCGCTGCTCGCTCTCGCTCCTCACTCCTGCATGCTCAGAGCACACATCCCCAGAAACGGAAGTCGCTCGAGAGCCCAGGCTATTTTTTCAGCTTTCATATGTGCAATGGTATACTGTGACAGATGTTGATGGGGCACTAGTTGTACAGATGTTTTTGTTTTTTAGTAGTATTTATTGTTTTTTTTTTCTATTCTATTCTTCTATTCTATTTTTTTTTGTATTTTGTATTATGCTTTTTCTTCTCTTCTATTCTATTCTAATGTATTATTTTCTATTCTATTCCAATTCAAATGTATTATATTTGTAATTCGAATTTCAGAGGGTTATATTCTTTTCTATTTTATTCTATTCTAATACTTTATTTTCTATTCAATTTTATTATGTTCTTTTTTTATATTCCATTTGTTCTGTTTTATTCTAGTCTTTTCTATTCCTTTATTTTCTACTATATTCCTTTATTTTCTGTTCTATTCCTTTATATTCTATTCTATTATTTTCTATTATATTATGTTCTTCTTTTATATTCTATTCCTTTATTTTCTATTTTATTATATCAAGATATTGAATTTAAACCAAATTTGAAAATGATTCAAATTCAAAAACGATTCGAATCAAATTCGAAAACAGTTTGATTTTGGTTTGAATTTAGTCCGAAATTTTGTTATTTCAGATTCATTTAAATTAATTACTATTGAAATCTGGAAATTCCGATACATCCAAATTTCCAAATAACGAATAATTAGTTTGAATTTAAATTTGGAACTAAACGAACCGCACATGTCTAAGACTAAATAATATACATAGATTTGGGTTATTTTCACCAAAGAAATGTAACAGAATACATGTTGGGCTAAATTTATGAAAATAATTATTTATTTAATTTTTTTTATAACAGAAACAAAGGAAAACACATTTTTTTTTCAAAACTTTGATTTTTTTTTTTTCGTTTATTTTGCAAAAAAAAATAAAAAAACCCAGTGGTGATTAAATACTACCAAAAGAAAGCTCTAGTTGTATGAACAAAATTATAAAAATGTAGTTTGAGTACAGTGTTGCATGACTGCGCAATTTTCATTCAAAGTATGACAGTGCTAAAAGCTGAAAATTGTCCTGGACAGGATATTTTCACCCCCTTCATGCCCAGGCCACGTTTTAAGCACTTTCACACTATGAATGACAATTACTTGACATGCAACACTGTACCCAAATGAGTATGTTATCATAATTTCTTAAAACAACTAGAGCTTTATTTTGGTGGTATCCAGTCACCATTGGGTTTTTATTTTTTGCTAAATAAATAAAAAAATAAATTTTGAAAAGTTTTTGAAAAAAAGTTTATCTTTTTTTAAATTTTGCAAATAATCTTTCTTCATAAATTTAGGCCAAAATGTATTCTGCTGCATTTATTAAGTAAAAATTGCCCAAATTAGTGTATTTAGTCTGCATGGAAGTTAGTCTACATGGAGTCTACAAACGATATACTGTATATTGAAAATGTATCAATTCTGATATACTGATCAATCCTGATGTACTGAATACCTAATTTCTTGAGGCCATAAAATGCCAAGATGGTACAAATGTTTAAGGTATTTAGCAAGAGGCACCACACATTTTTTTCCACAATTCTTTGTAAAATGATGAAGGAAATATTTTTATTTATTTATTATTTCTCACACATGGCAAATATACACAAATTACACCTCACTACCACACAGAGGAAAGAAAACACCCAAACATATTTTCTAAGAGGCATAATGACTCTTTAAAATTAAATTTTTTGCCATACGTTTTTGGAAAATGTGGAAAGAAAATTAAAATATATTTTTTTACACAAAGTTGTCAGTTTCTAAGATATTTCTAATACACAGCGTAGGCATACTTAGAATTACACCTCAAAACACATTCTGCTACTCTTCCCAAGTATGGTGATAGCGCACGTGCAAGACATTTTTTTTCACAGCCTAGCCACCTAGAGAGACACTAAATTCAAGGAGCACCTTCAGGCATCCCTGGGGCATAAAGTACATGTCTAATTTCCTGACTACCTATCACACACCCAAAGGTATTTTCAAAGAGACATACTGAGTCTTTTGAACATGTCATTTTTTTCTACAAGTTTTTGGAAAATGTGGAAGGAAAATTAAAAAAATTTTCACACACAATTTCTAAGATATTTCTAATACACATCATTCCTATGGACCGGTGGGTGTAAATGGACTTGTGTATGTTTACACTTGCCTACCTCTGGGTCTGATCAGGCCCACCAAAAAAAAATGGAGCAGGACTGCATCCTCTTCTATTTAGATGGATCGGATCAGAGGGAGACGAGTGTAAATGGACAGCTGAGTCACCTATAGAGCAGAGCGTGGGCTGTTCATGTCCGCTCTGTACAAACTGAGTTGACACAGACCTGTCATCTGCCCCGCTCTGGTCTGATCAGCAGAGGATCTGTAAGCAAACTGCCCGTGTGAAAGGGCCCAAAAGATAGATTCAGGCAGTAGGCAGGACCATGGTCCATAAACAGGACAGGGTCAGTACAGGCTGCAAATGGTCATCAAATAAACAATGGATTGGCCCAGCCAGTAGGCAGAAACATCAGGCTTAGGGCCTTGGTCAGGTAAGACCTAGACACAGGGTTAGATGCTTCTTCCCACCCAAAGCTCTTTGAAGCTTCGGACTCCAGACCCTGATTCAGAAATACCAGAGAAACCCAGAGAAAAGCTTAGTTTTCTTTGCTGTGAAACAATACTCTGGAGCCACTCACTCTGCATATGTGGCAAATTACAGGGTTGATTTACAGGCCAGGATAGGTTTAGGCAGAGGTATGGTAACTTAACAGGCCATGGTCAGTGTGGGCAGCAGGCAAAGGCATGGTCAGTATGCAGGCAAATATTAGTTCCAAGCAGCAGGCATAAATGTGGTTGCGAAAACAGGCAAATGGTCAGTACATATGACATCTGATAGAGGGAGATGGCAGGTAGGAAACACATGAGAAATATCTTCACCGTACCTTCATGAACCTCATAGTGAGGTATGATAAATATGGAAGTAGTCAGCTATATATAGGCCAGGCTGGGAGGGACTTTGGGGACAATAGTATTGGGTGTCATACCTAATTCTGTTACTGGTACATACACAACAGTTTTGTGGGGTTTGTGGCCTGTTTGGATAGGAGGGATAATATTGGAGGAAATGTCTTTCATGTGGCCTGCTCACTGCATCAGAATTAAGGTGTTGAGGGACAGGGCTTTCCTGATAAATAAGGGCTGTTACAATGTCCTTGTAGGACTTTAGGTAGGGGTTGTACAGTGCTAACTGGAACAAGTATATAATCAGAGCTGTAACATTTGGTTATTATAATCCACACCTTCAAATGAATTGATTGTAATCCTACATGTACTCAGGTTTCGCCTAAGTGAATTACCTGCATTCTCCTTCTGTCTCCTTTTATTTTCCTGTTGCTCATTCTTTTCCCGCACCTCAATTGCCTCAAAGACAGTAGAGTAGATGCACTGTGGTTTATTTACTAAAGGCAAGTAGACTGTGCAATTTACAAAAAACAGTTGAACTGTGCAAGTGCAGTTGCTCCAGAGCTTAGTGAATGAGGTAACGCTTCATTTTGCAAGGAATACCCAATCACATGCAAGGAAAATGAAAAAATAGCATTTTTGCTTGCACGTGAATGGATGATGGAAGTCAGCAGAGCTTCTGCTCATTTACTAAGCTCTGGGGCTCTACTCTGCTGTCTTTGAGGCTGGTGAAAAAAATGAGCAACGGGAAAATAAAAGGGAGATATGAGATGCTATGAAGGGATGGCTTTAAAGCAGAACTTCTCCCAAAAAGGAAAGTTCCGCTTTTCTGCCTCCCTCCACTCCTCTATAAATATTGGATACAATTTTTTTTTTTCAGTTGGTGTTGACAGTTGAAGTTTGCACCCTTACCCACTGTGCAACCCACATATGACACTGTGGGGGTTATTTACTAAAGGAAAATCCACTTTGCACTGCAAGTGCACTGAAAGTGCACTTGGAAGTAAAGTCGCTGTAGATCCAAGGGGGACATGCAAGGAAAATAAAAAACATTTTTTTTAGCTTGCACATGATTGTGTGATAAAATCAGCAGAGCTTCCATTCATTTCAGATCTACCCCTTAGATTTAGAGCGACTGCACTTTCAAGTTCACTTGCAGTGCAAACTGGATTTCCCTTTCGTAAATAACCCCCTCTACCCCCCATTCCAGTGTTCAGTATTTCTTTCTAGGGGTATCATTGGTTTCACCTAATTGTATCATGCCTGTTGAATTTGCTACCACCAAATGACATAGCAGATGAGGGGGGAGATTTAGGATTCAAAGATGTGTGAAGTTCCCTGTGCTTGCTTTTTTATTTTCAGTTTTTGTTTTGTTTTTTTTTCCAGGAAAAACAAGCATGCAATTGTACTGAATAGTAGAGAATGATACAAACAATAGCATCATTTTTCCATAGCCACAGTATAATAATAGGATATAGCTTTTTGAGTTTATGGATCTAAGACATAAATACATGTTTATATAAATTACACACTCTAGGTAAAAATATTACCTACAATGTGTATTGCAGTAAATTAATGTGCTGATACACTATACTTAGTTTACTATTATAAACATAATACTGTATATAAATGACATTAGCAAACAATGACATTCAAATATGAGAGGCGCATATGATCTAGCTATGACAACTTTTGCTGCTAGAAATAAAAAGGAGAAGAGCATTAAGCTGGTCATAAACATTAATGAACAGTAATTTATACATGCATGATCAAACCATGATGTCTTCTGGTCCATTTCTTCCCTGGATAGGAGCATTTAAGCACGAGCAGTCCTGCTTAGGACAATGGAGGAAGGTGGGAATGCTGCAGGTAGCTGAGTGTTGCTCAAGAAAGCTTTAGTGGATGGGCAAGGTTCTCTTACCTGTTTGATTACTTTGTTCCTCTTTAGCACACTATTGTTGGTTATACACATTAGATATTGGCTTATCCAGCCAAAATGGGCAGATGTCATCTAATGTCTGGTCACCTTTAGTTAGATTAAGGTATGTTAATCTGATTAAATTATTCAATAGACTCTAATCTAGAACCGGTAAACAAATACATCCCAAACCCATATTTCCTTTGTTACCATTAATAAATATAATATACAATAATCAATAAATAAAATAGTAATTCTTTTAAAAGCATTTTTATGAAGTGCTTCATGACTCGAGAGCCTCAGGTTGTTAAAGACCTGATCTTTTCTCATTACTGATTAAGGTTGGCCATTCATAGAGCAATTTTCTTTCTTGCAACCACGGGTTGCAGGAAAGAAATTCGCTGGATTCCCCCATCAATACAGACAGTGGGGGGGGGGGGGGGCTTGGGAGGGTGAATTAAATTGTATACATACTTTTTGGGCTACCATCCCTCCTGGGTTAAATGAAAATGTTAGTTAAAAACCCTTTCTGTATGGATTGACAGTGCCTTGAAAAAGTATTCATACCCCTTGACATATTCCACATTTTGTCATGTTACAACCAAAAGTGTAAATGTTTTTTATTGGGATTTTATATGATAGACAAACACACAGTGGCACATAATTGTGAAGTGGAAGGAAAGTGATAAATGTTTTTCACAATTTTTTTACAAATAAATATCTGAAAAATTGGGCATGCATTTGTATTCAGCCCCTATTACTCTAGTACCCCTAAATAAAATCTAGTGGAACCAATTGCCTTCAGAAGTCACCTAATTAGTAAATAGAGTCTACCTGTGTGTAATTTAATCTCAGTATAAATACAGCTGTTCAGTGAAGCCCTCAGATGTTTGTTAGAGAACTTTAGTGAACAAACAGCATCATGAAGGCCAAGGAACACACCACACAGGTCAGGGATAAAGTTGTGGAGACGTTAAAACCAGGGTTAGGTTATAACAAAATATCCCAAGCTTTGAACATCTCACGGAGCACTGTTCAATCCATCATCAGAAAATGGAAAGAGCATGGCACAGCTGTAAACCTACCAAGACATGGTCATTCACCTAAACTGACAGGCCAGGCAAGGAGAGCATTAATCAGAGAAACAGCCAAGAGGCCCATGGTAACTCTGGAGGAGCTGCAGAGATCCACAGCTCAGGTGGGAGGAATCTGTCCACAGGACAACTATTAGTTGTGCACTCCATAAATCTGGCCTTTATGGAAGAGTGGCAAGAAGAAAGCCATTGTTGAAAGAAAGCCATAAAATGTCCCATTTGCAGTTTGTTAGAAGCCATGTGAGGGACACAGCAAACATGTGGAAGAAGGTGCTCTGGTCAGATGAGACAAAAATGTTACTTTTTGGCCTAGCAGCAAAACACTATGTGTGGCGGAAAACTAACACTGCACGTCACCTTGAACACACCTTCCGAACCTTGAACACACCTTGAACACACAGGTGAACACACCTCTGCTTCTCTGAAAATTTTACACTATACGTGTTATGTGGTTTTGTTTGGGGCCTAAGTTTTTTGTTTGTTTATTTGTTTGTTTAAACTGCTTGAGATATATAGAATTAGTTAAATATCCATGTGTTGTAGTGTGATGTTGTTAGGTTTATGTGGCCTTAGTTTAATGTCTGAGTTGGTCTTTGTGGTGTGATGGGGTTTGAATTCTGGCACTCATGGGTCCATACCCTGTGTCATGTGCTACAGTGTGTTGGGTTGTTCTTTGTCCCATGAGTCGGCTTCTTTTTCTAGACAAGATAGATGTTTTATTAGTAACAGTTTGCCTCACTGTCCTCTCTTTATTGGTGTTCTCTGCTGCCAGCCACATGTTTCGACTACACATGCGCCGCCATCCTTCTGGATGTGCCCGCATCAACCAGGATCCTCAAAGCATAGTGACACCATCAGGCATGCTGCCGTGAGGTAGATATGACATTACTGACACCTGGAAGTGATGGGGGTCAGCTCCACGAATTCACAAGCCATTGGTATTTTTTCCCAGTTTCGTTTTTGGTGCCAGTTGTTAGTGCTGGATGCCCATACTCCCATTTAGGAGATCCCATGAGGTTCGTCCCCTGTGAATTTGGGGTTATAATGAATTATGCTCGGTTCTGATTCACTTAGTGATGTACGGTACCTCCATCCCTTTTCAACAGTTACACAGAATTACTTGATTGCTCATGGGACCACAAATAAGAGTTATACTGTAGTATTCGCTATAGACAATGTGTCCATATTATTGAGACTGGTGGGGGAAGCCTTCCCCACTGGGAGAAGATAGTTATTATTGCTAGTGGCTATAGCAGCCGCTAGCGATAATCACAGGTAAAACCCAGCATGCAGGTTGTACTCAAGTTTATAGATCAAGCAACTTGGCACATTCAGCCTGCCCATGGTTTGAAACATGGCCAGTTCAGCAGGAACTGTGGATTTAAACCATGTATGGCCTGCCCTAGCAGGTCCTGTTTTGTACTGCAGTGGTAGGGCTTTGCTTCCTTGTGTGAGAGACTCCAGCAAGCAGACCAGTGAGCAGCACATTAGTGCTGCACACTACAAATCTAATGAGACTAGGAGCCAGAGGCAGCACTGTCTTAAGGCCAGCACACACAGGCCCAATATCGGGCAGCCAACATTCGGTCTGTGTGTACTGTAGCCGGTCCGGCAGAAGCCGGCAGAACATGGTATGAGTAAAAAGGTCTGCCGATCGGCATCCAATCAGCGCTCTTAGCCAATAGCTGAGAGTGCTGACCGGTGTGTTCTGGCTGGGGGCAGTCGCCCTATCAGAGCACAAAAGCTCAGTAGGGAGATCGCTGTACTAACATTGGATTGTTAGTACAGGCAGGGTCTGCTCCCGAGCTCTTCAGTTTTTTAATTCAGTCCGCTAGGTTGAATGACAAAAAAATGATGGTGTGTACCAGGCTTTAAATTTCACACTGTAGATATGCAAATAAGAGGGAGTACTGCCTAGGTACACCCACATACCAGAAATTACACTGCTATTTTTCAGGAGGAATTAAAGACAAAAATGTGATTATTCAGTGCATTGCCTAGGCACAATTAACATTTCTAGATGTTCTCTATAACAGGAGCAAGGACAGAGGCTTGTATTAATATTTACCCAATTCTGTAAAGAATCATATACCAACAAAGGAGCAAATATCTGTTCTGAGTGTGTGTGTATATATGTGTGTATGTATATATATATATATATATATATATATATAATATATATATATATATATATATATATATATATATATATATATATATATATATATATTTTTATCTGTATATATTAAAAAGTATGCCTAGAAACAGTGATACCGATATAGTATGCACTGATTTATCTGTTACGGTAAGCCATTCTTGTGCATATTTAAAGAACCTTTAAAAACACCATGAATCTTTTTAGACACCTCAACATACTGTGTACTTGAAGTCAACATTCAATTACATACATTCTATTTTTAAACAAGAGACAAAAAATTGGTGGTATTGTTTTGTGCTTTTGTATTTGGGGAAATAAGTTTTTTTATGGATTTGTGAGGTATATTTTTTTCCAGAGAATTTTATTAAGTTTAAACAAACAGTACAAGTAATGACAACAGTACAGTCAACTTCAGGTGTTGCGTAATGCGCGTACATATGAGGTGCAAGCAAGGTAAAGTGGATACCAAGCAGCCTATAAAGTTTAGTACAGTAGCAATAATAAGAGTTATACAAGCACAAGTAAAGTGAGAAGCGTTTGTTAAACAATGCTGGATTCTGAGGGCACTTAGGCAAAAGCATGAGGGAGACGCAATAAGTCGAAAGTGTTGTTGAGGCAGTAAATTCAACATAAGTAAAAGGGAAAATAAGGATACGAGACGTTGTTCACCATGTTGCCATCCAAATCCATTCACCCCATTCGGGAGCTAGCTGTGAATGGTTTGGGTCTTGATACACATATGAGGGGGTCAACAGAGGATAAAAGGTGGCAGGTAGGAGAGTGTAGACGATTCACCAAATGTCGCTAGAACGAACATAAAGCATGTTATCTAGATTTCATAGAGAGGGATGTATGACAGTGTCAGAATCGAAGATATTGTGAGGAAAGGTAGTGATTTCCGATCAGCGTCCACATAGGTTTTGTGTGGGCACAGTGAAGTATTGGGTATCAGTCAGGGGGGGCAGGAGGTGGATGTAGCAGGTTGTGACGTGTGAGCTTGAAGTGTTTCCAGCATGCCCAGGTTTGTTCATGAGAAGTGGTATCATCCCTGGCTTGGTGGATTAGATTTTCCATTTCCTCAATCCGATCAACCCGACGGATCCATTCATCAACAGTGGGGGGAGTGGTACTTCTCCAATGTACAGGGACACACTGATTGGCTGCATTGACCAGATGTATCGTAAGGGATTTCTTATATGTGCGAATGGGGGTGGAGGTGTGATGCAGTAAGAATCGGGCGGGTGTAAACTGGATGTCGTAAGTAGTAATGTTAGAGATGAGGGTTTTGATTTCCTTCCAGAAGGAGTGGAGTAAGGGGCAATCCCACCAAACGTGCAACAAGGAGCCCTCGGCATTGTTACATCTCCAGCACGCGGGGGGGAGGCCCGGTTGATATTTATGAATCCGGTCAGGAGTTCTATACCATCTCGAGAATATTTTATATCTGTTTTCCTGAATGGAAACATTAACAGGACCTTTGTGCATGAGTGCGTAAATGCTCTCCCATTCTCCAGAGGACAGGTCAATGTTGAGATCAGATTCCCAAAGCCTAACTAATTTATCGATTTTGATATCATGGGCGGAGAATAGTAGAGCATATAGTTGGGATATAACGTGTTGCTGGGGTTCCTCTTGGGAACATAGAGCTTCAAATGGCGTGTATTCAGAATGCCAAGGCACCTTAGGTTTGTGTGTATGGAGAAAGTGCCTAATTTGTAAGTATTTAAAGAATGGTATCTGGAACCCCGGAAAGGTGGAGGACATGTCTCGGTGTGTCAACAGGTGTCCATTTGTAAATAATTGTTTAGCTCTCGGATTACTATCGGTTGACGGTATTGTCGGATCACATTTATGAATGTTCGGTGGGAATTCAGGGTTATTGGTAAAGGGGTCATGGTACCCAGGGCGTTCAGTATGTTGGAGCGTGCGTTAGCTGTGTGGGAGTAGTGCAGCGTGGCGCTAATCAGGGGGTGAAGCTTGGCCTGTTTGGGGACGTGAGATGAGTGCAGCCAGGGGAGGTAAGATAAGGGGGAAGGGGTAAATGCTTGTTCAATGTTAATCCAATCCTTATGAGTAGGGATGAGCCGAACACCCCCCCGTTCGGCTCGCACCAGAACCCGCGAACGGACCTAAAGTCCGTGCGAGCTTTAGAACCCTATTAGTTATAATGGATGCGGACGTTCGAAATTAAAAGTGCTCATTTTAAAGGCTAATATGCATGTTAATGTCATAAAAAGTGTTTGGGGACCTGGGTCCTGCCCCAGGGGACATGTATCAATGCAATTTTTTTTTTAAAAAAACGGCCGTTTTTTCAGGAGCAGTGATTTTAATAATGCTTAAATTGAAACAATAAAAGTGTAATATTCCTTTAAATTTCGTACCTGGGGGGGGTGTCTATAGTATGCCTGTAAAGGGGCGCATGTTTCCCGTGTTTAGAACTGTCTCTGCGCAAAGTGTCATTTTTGAAAGTAAAAAAGCTATTTAAAATCACTCGCGGCTAATGTTAATTCACGGCTCCCGTAACACAGAGAACAGTGATTCATTGAAACTCATTCATAAAAAAAAGTCATTGATAAAAAATAAAAAAAAATGAAAAAAAAAAAGCGTAGGGGTCCCCCCAAATTCAATAACCAGGCCCTTCAGGTCTGGGATGGATATTAAGGGGGATCCCAGCCAAAAAAAAAAAAAAAAAAAAATGGCGTAGGGTCCCCCTCAAAATCCATACCAGACCCTTGAGGTCTGGTATGGATTTTAAGGGGAACCCTAGCCAAAAAAAAATGGCGTGGGGTCCCCCTCAAAATCCATACCAGACCCTTATCCGAGCACGCAACCTGGCAGGCCGCAGGAAAAGAGGGGGGGACGAGAGCGGCCCCCCCTCTCGCCTGAACCGTACCAGGCCACATGCCCTCAACATTGGGAGGATGCTTTGGGGGTCTAAGACCCCTAAAGCACCTTGTCCCCATGTTGATGAGGACAAGGGCCTCTTCCCCACAACCCTGGCCGGTGGTTGTGGGGGTCTGCGGGCGGGGGGCTTATCGGAATCTGGAAGCCCCCTTTAACAAGGGGACCCCCAGATCCCGGCCCCCCCCCCCCCTGTGTGAAATGGTAAGGGGGTACAAAAGTACCCCTACCATTTCACCAAAAAAGTGGCAAAAATGGTAAAAATGACAGGAGACAGTCTTTGACAATTCCTTTATTAAAATCTTCTTTCTTCTTTCTTCATCCTTCGGATTCTTCATCTTCTCCTTCCTTCATCTTCTTCCATCTTCTTCTTCCATTTTCTTCTTCCTCCGATCCGCTTCTTCTTGCGCTGGTCTTCTCGTCCTTCTCGTCCGGCATCTTCTTCCGTCGGCGTCGGTGTCGGTGTCGGTGTCTTCTTGGGCCGCTCCGCGCAATGGGAGGCTCCCGCTGTGTGAGGCTCCGCTCCATCTGACAGGTCTTTTAAAACGGAGGGCACCTGGTGACCCCGCCCCCCTCTGACGTCATGGGGAAAGCCATCATGGAATTCCCCATGACGTCCCTGTGCGTCAGAGGGGGCGGGGTCACCAGGTGCCCTCCATTATAAAAGACCTGTCAGACGGAGCGGAGCCTCACACAGCGGGAGCCTCCCATTGCGCGGAGCGGCCCAAGAAGAGACAGAGACACCGACGCCGACGCCGACGGAAGAAGATGCCGGACGAGAAGGACGAGAAGACCAGCGCAAGAAGAAGCGGATCGGAGGAAGAAGAAAATGGAAGAAGAAGATGGAAGAAGATGAAGGAAGGAGAAGATGAAGAAACCGAAGGATGAAGAAAGAAGAAAGAAGATTTTAATAAAGGAATTGTCAAAGACTGTCTCCTGTCATTTTTACCATTTTTGCCACTTTTTTGGTGAAATGGTAGGGGTACTTTTGTACCCCCTTACCATTTCACACAGGGGGGGGGGGGCGGGATCTGGGGGTCCCCTTGTTAAAGGGGGCTTCCAGATTCCGATAAGCCCCCCGCCCGCAGACCCCCACAACCACCGGCCAGGGTTGTGGGGAAGAGGCCCTTGTCCTCATCAACATGGGGACAAGGTGCTTTAGGGGTCTTAGACCCCCAAAGCATCCTCCCAATGTTGAGGGCATGTGGCCTGGTACGGTTCAGGCGAGAGGGGGGGCGCTCTCGTCCCCCCCTCTTTTCCTGCGGCCTGCCAGGTTGCGTGCTCGGATAAGGGTCTGGTATGGATTTTGAGGGGGACCCCACGCCATTTTTTTTGGCTAGGGTTCCCCTTAAAATCCATACCAGACCTCAAGGGTCTGGTATGGATTTTGAGGGGGACCCTACGCCATTTTTTTTGGCTGGGATCCCCCTTAATATCCATCCCAGACCTGAAGGGCCTGGTTATTGAATTTGGGGGGACCCCTACGCTTTTTTTTTTTGTTTTTTATTAATGAATGACAGCTCTCTGTGTTACAGGAGCCATCAATTCATTAGCCGCGAGTGATTTAAATAGCTTTCTTCCTGCAAAAATGACACTTTTTTGCAGGGAAAGTTCTAAGCACAGGAAACCTGCCCCCCTTCACAGGCCACCTATAGACACCCCCCAGATGTGATACTGCAATGCTGTTCTAACAGCATGCACACACATATCCCCAGAAATAGAGCACATATTGTTGTCAGCAGTCAGCAGCACACTGACACACTGACACTGTCTGAAACATAATATG
The DNA here is from genome assembly GCA_028564925.1 of Lithobates sylvaticus. Taxonomy (NCBI): domain Eukaryota; kingdom Metazoa; phylum Chordata; class Amphibia; order Anura; family Ranidae; genus Lithobates; species Lithobates sylvaticus. The sequence continues at coordinate 160,678,244 of CM053027.1, read as the reverse complement.
CGAGGCCGCCGGCGCGGCGGCCTCTTATACCGTGGGGCGTGTACTAAAGCCCCTGAGCTATAATTGGCTACAGGCATCCTGCCTGTAGCCAATTATGGCTCTCCTCGCTGCCGGCGCTGTGATTGGCCAAGCATGCGGGGTCACAGTGCATGCTTGGCCAATCATCAGCCAGCATTGCACTGCGCGGGCCGCAATGCATTGCGGGGCCGCTCGCATCACACGAATTTGATGCGAGCGGCCCCAATAGTTCTGGGCTCGCCGAGCGAGCGAACACCCGGTGCTCGATTCGAACATGGGTTCGAATCGAACACCGGGCTCATCCTTACTTATGAGTACTGTGAGTGCCAGTCGACTATTCTAGTCAGGTGGCATGCCCAGTGGTATTTGGTAATGTCTGGGAGGCCCAAGCCACCCTTTGACTTGGGAAGCGTTAATCTGTCCCAGCTAAGTCTGGGTGTGTTATATGACCATACAAAACTTCTGCACATATTTTTGTAAGGCAAGTAAAAGGAAGGTGGGAGCTTAATTGGTATTGCTTGTAATAAATACAGGAGTCTGGGTATCACATTTATTTTCAATATGGCAATTCTGCCAAACCAGGAGAAGAATCCATGGTGCCAATTTAGGAGATCGGATTGAATGGATTGCAGTATGTGTTGAAAATTTAGAGTGTACAGGTCGGTGAGTGTGGTGGGAATTTTAATGCCTAAGTAGGTAATTGCGTGGGGTTCCCAAGTAAAAGGGAAATTGCATTTACATTGGGCGACTAAAGTGGAAGGAAGGGATATGTTGAGGGCATAGAATTTGGAGAAGTTGATCTGGAGGTTTGAGAGACGTTTGAAGAGGGCAAAATCTTTGAGGAGCTTAGGTATAGTAAGTAATGGGTCGGTCAGAAAGAGAAGGATATCATCGGCGTACGCCGCTACTTTATATTGTTTTTGTTTGATTGGTATGCCTTTGATATCTGGGTTACTCCTGAGTTTTTGGAGAAAAGGTTCCATTGTTAATATGAAAAGCAAGGGAGACAGAGGACACCCCTGGCGCGTACCGTTGGAGACCGAGAAGGCGTTCGACAGGTGGCCGTTAACTCTAAGCTTGGCCGTGGGGGAGGAATATAATGCTAAAATCAGTTGGAGCATGGAAGGAGGTATACCCATTGCCTGAAGTGTTGCTTCCATGAAGTCCCAAGCCATCCTATCGAATGCCTTCTCAGCGTCCAGGGATAGGAAAAAGCCATTAGTAGAGGTGGTAGTCAGCCAGTGGTGAATGTTGATCGCCTTTGTGGTGTTGTCTTTTGCTTCCCTGCCAGAGACAAACCCCACCTGGTCAAAGTTGATTAATTTGGGTATAAGGGGCTGCAGTCGGTTGGCGAGTATCTTTGCATATAATTTGACATCTACATTAAGTAGAGAGATGGGTCTATAATTTGTAACCAGTGTAGGCTCTATTAGGTTTCGGTATTAGAGTGATATGGGCTTCTAGGATGTCTCTAGTGGTTGAAGCGTTGGATGGAATATTATTAAAGGCCGTGAGAAAGTGAGGGAGTAGGGTGTCGGGAAATGACTTATAATAGCAGGTGGTGAGGCCATCCGGGCCAGTGCTCTTATCGGGCTTCAGTAGTTTCAGGGCAGTCAATGTTTCGGCCATGGTTAACGGAGAAGCTAGAGCTTCAGAGTCGTCAGAGTCAAGGGGGTCGGGAGAGTATTGTTGTAAGAAAGAACGGATCATTTCCTGACGGTTGGAGTTTGGATGTATTGGTTGGGTGACAGGTAGGTTGTATAATTTGGAGAAATAATTTACAAATTGTTGAGCGATGTCTTCCGTCTTGGTCAAGGATGAACCTGAATTGGTTTTAAGTAAGTGGATGGTGTGAGAAGCCCTTTTGGCTTGTAAAGACCTGGCTAGCATCTTACCCGACTTATTGCTGAATTCGTAAAATAGCTTATGGGTTAGAGAGTATTTCCGACGCAGTGATCTATTTAATTAATTAAGAAGTTACTGCCTAGCCTGGGTCAGTTCTGATAAAGTGGCTAATGCTCGTGATGTCTTGTGTGCCCTTTCCAGTGTTCGTACACGTTGAGTCAGGGTCTCAACATGTGCTTTCCATGCTTTAGCTCGCGCTGTAGCTAGGGAGATAAAGTGGCCTCTCATAACGCATTTATGGGCCGCCCAAACGGTCGCTGGATCAGTGTCAGTCTGTGCGTTATTTAAGAAGTAATGAGTGAGGTGAGACATTATCTGTTGGTGTGTAGCAGAATCAGAAATTAGGGAGCTGTCTAGGTGCCAGATGTGGGATTTGCGGACCGTGTGAGGTAAAGAGACTGTTATAGTGATCGGGCTGTGATCCGACAATACCATGGGTTCGATAGTCGCTTTTGTGAGATGTGAGAGGCCGGATTGGGATATGAAAAAATAATCCAATCTAGAGTGTTTATTGTGAGGGGCAGAATAAAAGGTATAGTCCTTAGTGGTGGGGTGTAGCGTGCGCCATGCATCATGCAACAGAAGATTATGTAATTCTAGTTTAATAGCTCTGAGGACTTTGTGGGTGAGTACAGAGATGCCGTTTGAAGAGTCTAGGTTTGGGCATAAAGTAACGTTAAAATCTCCACCAACGATGAGTGTGCCAGATTGAAATGCGGTCAATAAGTTAAGAGTGTTGCGGAAAAAGGTCACTAGATGGGAATTTGGTGCGTAAAGGTTAGCGATGGTAATAGGCTTATTATGTAGCGTACCTTTCAGGAAGAGAAATCTCCCTTTCGGATCTGTTTGTGTGGTTATGTTTTGGAGTGGACAGTGTCGTGATATAAGTATGGAAACGCCTTTGGATTTGGCGTCTTCATTAGTCGCGTGGAAGGCTAGGGGAAAATGGTTGTTGTGTAGTTTCGGAATAGAGTCTAATCTGAAGTGAGTTTCCTGCACTAAAGCGATGTGAGTTCTAGATTTATGTAGAGCAGCCAGCAGCTGAGCAAGTTTTTCAGGCATATTAAGGCCTTGGATATTAATGGAGCAAAGTTTGAGATGTTCGTGAGTGTGTGCGTCATTAGCTGGTGGTGGGATAGGGCACATTGTCGTTGAAAGAGAGTGCCGTATGTGTACTGTGTGGAAGGGATAAGCTGAATATGCGAATTATGTGTACAAGGTATCTGTGGGGGTTTTGTAGGGGAGAGTGAGGGGGAGTGGGAACTATCACTCAGAAAAAACGATGAGGCGAAGGAAATCCTGTTCCTCCCGACCTCAGTAGTAGGAGAGAATCGGCTCTGTACAAGGTAAAGAGGGGGAATGTCCACAAATAAAAGTGTGAACACCCCCCTGGACACCGTTGCGTGGGGGTTGGAGTAAACCAGGCTAGAATGGGTAATGGGTGAGAGAGTGACGGTACTGTCTCCCTGGTGCCTGACCATGGTGGGGCATGATGGAGGTAAGTAAAACTATAGAAATGAACTGCGATACAATGTTGTCAAAAATATGGCAGATGGAGGCAATTGATGTGAGTGCATTTATGAGGAGGCTGACGGGCAGAGCCCACAGTGGTGAGAGAGTAGGGACGAATTAATGGAGCGAGAACAATAAGGCTAAGCTGGTGTCCAAAGAACTGTAGCCAACAAGGGGGGACCTTATACCCATTAATACCCTAGCAGGATAAGAAATAAGCAAGCATAAACATAGGAACATTAATAGACTAATTTCAGTCTCAACAGATAAGAGAAGGTAGTAGCCCCTTGATGAGAGGGAAATTAAAACATCTCAGTCATGACGGGTAGATATGCATAATCCCAACATGAATAGACCGAGAGACATATAAATGAAAACGGTTATTGTGAACATGAGCAGTTAAACGAGTGTTAAACCTGTAGGGAGCAAAGAGAGAGTGGTACCTCAGCTGCAGTGGATATGGGGATAGAAGGGGGAGTCTCAAGCAGTGGGGAAAGTTCCAGAAGGTGCGAGGTACAAATCTCTGCCGGCAGGGCATGCCGGTAAAAGCGTGAGTCATTGGCTAGTGGGCCATAGAGCGATATATAAGCAGAAGCTCGGTCAATGGTAGCTTATTGTAGTATAGCGTTTGCAGGTTACCAGAGTGTTGAATATCGCTAATGCCGTCAAGGGATGTCCGTTGCGTAGCTGGCAAGTGATTGAGGACATGCGCAGGCATTGAGACACGTACCGGACATCTACGGATCCAAGGCCAAGCAGGTAAGTGGAGGCCAGTGGTCATCTGGCAGGCAGGTCTCCAAGGCAGCGGGGCAGTCCAACGAACGAGAAGACCGATGTGACAGTATCTAGCGGACAGGCAGTTTGCTGCGATGAGAGAAGATATCCCCGGAAGTCCGGCGTCGAGGTCAAAAAGAAAGGGGGGGTGGAGCATCCGCCGTGGTGCACCCTGGTAGATGTAGTTGTTGTCAGAAGGCAGCAGCGATGAACCGAGTCATACATCGGCATCCGATTGGTTGAGGGAACTGAGGAGAGCTTGGTGCGGATAGGCTCCGAGCATAGTGGAAGAGAGACTGAGGATTCGTATAGCAACAAGTGAAAGTTAACAGTTAACAGTTAACAGTGGTACTAAGAACAGATCGCCATCTTAAAATCAAGTAGTAGTGGCGGAATAAAGCTTGAATTGGGGCAAACTTGGGCGTAAATAACAGGCTAGTTACCCGATTCAGTGGTCTCTTCTGGCCCTCCTGGAAGTCGGTGGGTTGAAGGGGCTGCGTGGATCGCGGTCATCCCTTGAGTGGATGCGGGCTGTCTGAGCAGAAGGCAAACGCCGGCGCCTGGATCTGGCATCCTGCACATACATGGGTTCCGGGGGTGAAGCATTTCTCCGGACAGCTGAGTGCCGATAGTCCGCAAACCAGTCGGGCACGGTGACCGGTGGAATGTAGAGGATGCGAAAAAATTAAGGGAGATCTTCAGGCACTTTCAGGAATGCCGTGCGCCCTTGAGAAGAGGCGGCCAGGCAGAAGGGAAACTTCCACTTGTACGATATTCCGTTGGCGCGGAGGGTATCAAGGATAGGTTTCAGGTTTCTGCGGTGTTGCAGGGTTATACCCGAGAGGTCCTGATAAATCTGGACAGAATAGCCAGCGTGGATGATCTGCTGCTTTCCCCTGGCCCGTCTCAGTATTTCTTCCTTCAACTTAAAGTCTGGTATACAACAAACAATGTCCCTTGGCAGGTCCGAGTCCCTTCCTCTGGGTCGCAGGGCGCGATGGATCCGGTCCATGTTAATTGGAGTGTGGGATGGTCGTTCTAGTAGGTCATTAAAGAGGCCGGTAACTTCAGAGACAATGTGAGCACCTTCAATGGCCTCTGGAAGACCTCTGACTCTAAGGTTGTGGCGTCTGCCCCTGTTGTCGAGGTCTTCCAGGTGCCTCTGCATATCCTGCAGCTGAAGGGTGTGCGTGTCCACATGATGGGTGAGTGTCATGTTTTTCCATCACATCTTCGACCGCCAGAACTCTGGTATTCAGTGCCCTGATGTCGATGCGGAGTTCCGAGATGGCCGCCGACAAAGTGTCTTTAATGTCGGCAGGTATGGTCCGGAGGTCCTGCAGACTCAGTTGGGGTTGTTGTGAGGGTGGTGGGACTGGTTCCAGCACAAGGGTGCGATCCGGGTGAACCGCTGGAGGAGATGCGAGCGGCGCGTCTGTCAGCGCTGGAGAGGAGGCCTGCGAGGTCCTGAGGTGAGCAGCCGCCATATTGTCCCTGTGAGAGCGGAACATATCCGGGATATTTGTGGAAATACCTCCGTTGTTCCTGCGGGGAGAGCGGGAACGGGAGGTTGAGGAGGTCCGTGAGGCAGTCCCCATTGTCACAGGCGAGTATGGAGTGAAAATACCTCCGATAGTCTGGTATCAGGTCATGTGGCAGAGGGAGCTCGGGAATTAAGCTGCCATCTTCTAGCCCGGCTAGGCCACACCCCTCGAGGTATATTTTTTTAAATAACAAAAAGTTTAGTACTCTGATAAACTTTGGTAGGTGTGATGCTTTTTTTTTTTTAAATATCTTAAAGTGGAAGGTTACTTAAGCCTCCATAGGTGTTGCAGGAAGAGTAGCTGTCCGATTGGTCGGTGCAACCCCCATTGACCTTCTGCAACCATCTTGGATAGGGCAGTGTAAATAAATAGCAGTGCCCTGCTAAGTTTGGTGCACATTTGCAGAGAGAGGAACCCCGTCTGGCAGGGACAGAGAATTCGCTTTAGGGAGAGGTTCCAGTGCAAGCAGGGTTAGGGCAGCGGATACTGCTGCATGCTCCAAATAGCCACTGGTTTCTAAGGCAGAACTTGCTCCAAGCCTGATAGAGCTACTACCACTGTCAGCCACCCTGCCAGCCAGCCATCCCTCTAGCAGATGCCACCCCAGTAATGTAGACCTTGTCTGTACTATGAATGTACATGGGGATATACCACTGCATATCTGTGATTAAAGAGCTGCAATTACCTGGTACCAGCTGGTCTAGCCATATTATTTCACTGTTCCTGTGCACAAATGACATAGATAGAATAAGACTAGGAGAAGATTTTATACCAATGAGAAAGTGCACGGCCATTGTGTCTCTGGAGGGGAGCATAGCAGAGTCTTTAGTTCCACTTTAGTTTTTGAGCTCTTTGGAAATGCCTGGTACATCCATAGCTCAAAGGATGAAAACAAGTTTACGGCAGTAGGAGCCATGAGCTTTTTGTTTTTATTTTTCGAGTTTTGGCTCAGTGCTTTTATGTAAAAGTGATCTGGCGGTTGTAAAACCACCCAATAACTTTTGTAGGGCTCTCCGAATGATGCCCCAATGCCGATTGATAATTTTAGGTAAATAATTTTAACCATTTTGCAGACTCATGCAATTGTAAGACTGGATATGTTTTGTATCTATTTACTTAACACTACCTAGATTTGATGAACAGTTGTGCAAATATCACACAACATAAAAAAATTACAACTGCTGCCTTTTTATTCTTTATATTTTTGACTGCTTCTAAAAATGTATGTTCTAGGTGTAAGTTGTAGAAAAGAGAAGTTGCGCTAGTGGTTGGTAGGTATTACCCTGTGGTTACACACTCTAGTAAAAACAACTAAAAAAGTTGCACAAATTACATACAAAGAAAAAAATTATAGAAATATACAGTGAATATAATACTTCAAGTTTCTGTTTGGTGAATATAATGATCAAAAATAAAGTCCCACTTTAAAGATTTTCTATTGATAGTCCACAAATTAGGCGCATAAGAACACTATATGTATGTGTGCAGAAACCTCAATCCTTCCAGGGGGATTTTGAAGTGGTGAAAATATCTCTAAAAAGTGGACACCTCAACCTTCCAAATATTATGCTTACCAGAAATAAGCAAAAGTTGCGCAGTTGGCTTATACCCAGCCTGGGCCTTTTAAGTTATTTTATGGCCAAATGTAGATTTTAACAATTGTGTGAAAAATGAAACAAATACTCCAGATGGGAACTACCTAAGCTGAGTCAATGGCAGCACATCCGAATCACTGCAAATCTGGATATATGGCAGATTCCTGAATGCTTGCTGTTGGATTGTGTATAATTTTGTTTTTGGTAGGTATTGGGGTTTAATTACTGTATAAAAAAAATTGAATGCAAGTAAACAGCACAAAAATGTCAGTATGGAGACATAGAGGAGCACTGTGTATGTATTTCCTGGAAGTAAACCAGGGAGATAATCCTGGAAACAAAAGGGCTGTGTTGCTGACAGCTTGTAGTGCCAAGTGCTTTTACAGTTTATATATTCATTCGTTTCCCTAACACACCAAAACCCTATAAAATAACTGACAGTATTGCCAGAAAATGATTTCTCACCATCTAACTAAACCCCTAACAGAGATTTCTAGTTTCATGGACTTCGTCAATAAACAATTTACAATATTTCTGCCTCACTGAGCTACTTTAAATGAAGACCAGTATTACAGTTTTCAGAAATACAAATATTCTCTGCTATCATCCATAGTTTAGATCCTGCTGTACTATCCACTATTTTAATGCATGTTATTTTTTTCAACAGAATGATAAGTCTTTTTTTCTAGGGGAAAAGAGATAGTTGAAACCCTATGAAAAAAAAAAAGCCTAAAGCTCCACCTGATGGCTCACAAAAGAAATTAAAACATGTATTTTTTATATTTTTTATTTTTAGTCCTAACCATAATAAATAAAGATATTTTTGCCTTAAAGTCGCTCCGACTTCAGAAAAGGTTCCTGTACTACTTCAATCCGACTTCTAGGCAACTCGTACCCATTGATTTCAATGGAAGTTGCCTCCAAGTCGGATCCCCTGTCTTAACTGAAGCAACTTTCCAGGAAGTAAAAATAGTTTTCTAGCAAACCCCTCCCTCCCACAGAGCTGATTATTTTGTGATTGGCCACTGGCAAAGTCCCCTGTCCTGGAGGCAACTTCAAGTTGCCTTGTAAGTTGCCTCAAGTCGTGCTGTGATTCAAGTTGCCTCCCAAAGTCACGCTGGCAGTCGTGTTGCCCCTGTGTGTATGGACTCTTACAGTCATGTACAACTTCATGTTGATGATATTTAACTGCTAATGTAAATTATTTTTTAGCTATTACTTCTTGGTTAAAAAAAAATATGGTCATGGTCACATGAAGATGCAGCTTTTAAGAAAACTCAAATCGGGGGACAGAGAAGGGACCAGAGCATTACTGGAAGTGATAGGAAGAGAGATAGAAAATTAGAGATATGTTCCTGCTTGCTATGCACTTCACTGACAGAAATTTCCCATTTTATTTGTAAAGCAATTATTAACCAACTTACATTTTTATTGTATTACATACATTTACATTGACACATTATGCTTTGCTAACAGATTTTGAACCAAAGGTTGTAGACTGGTGACTATACAGACACAACAACCACATAAATCATCTTATCGGCAAATTGAACTGTCTTGAAGGTGGCTACCATCAAGCCCAAAACTCTCATGTAAAAACCGAAGTTGGATGGCTCCTGACAGCTCATGTGTAGGAATGCTTTTTATTCTTTGAGGAAAAAAAAAACTTTGACCTGGGTTGTGTCTCAGATAATTATAAACAAAGGAGAGAGATACTCAGCGCAGTCATACACGAAAAAAATAAATAAATAAAAATAAAATAAAACCCTAAAAATGCCTGCTGACACTCAAGGTAAATTCAGGAACACCTCATAAAGACTAAAAAAAATGTAATAGTGCAGCGCAAAAGACAATCTGATGAAATAAAATAAAATATAAGATTGCATAAAATGATCACGGAATGTCCCAGGAGAAATCATTAAAATTGCAGGAATAATCAATAGAATTGCAAGGAATGATCACGGACTGTCCCAGAGATAATCATATATGTAGTCCAAAAGATAAAGTGCAAGTGCATAAAGACTAAATGCAGCTTTAAGTGGAGTGATGACAAATGGTCCAGTATAAAATATTAGTGCTGGTGATCCCTTCACCGAATAAAGTAAGGGTGGCCTCTCACCTCCCTGCTTCGACCTACAATAGGTCATAAAGCAGTAAGTTGTGGTTTAAAACTCTGCTCTCTCACCATCAGGAATTCTTCTCCAACAGGGGGAAACCTCACAATATTCCAGCAGTAACCTCACCAAAATTCCAGCAGTAGCAGCATGCATATGCAAAGTAAAAGGGACAATCTAGTGCTCTCCGTTTTGAATAATAAATTTAATATGCACAAAACACAATAGGAAATAAACTCACATTAGTAGGCACTCTACTGCGAGTGTAAGCGCTGTATGTGTACAATAATAAAACTCCAAGATGGCCGCAGGTGACGTCACTCGCACTCCCTGACCCTCGTACGCATTACGTCCAGGCGGGACTTCTTCAGCGCGGGGCAGGGTAGCGACAAGGCAGTCCGCTTGTTATTTGTAATGTCATGGTAACCACAAGTGACCAATCAGGTCACGTGGCGTCATTGACCAATAGCAGCGCTTCTAAGCCATTGCAATGGAACTGTCTGTCTGCTGAATACCGCTGTAGCGCGGGTAATTCAAAAGGAGGATGAGCGGTGCACACACCTAGAAGCAATGCCAATTAAGGACCTAATGGCAATAAATGATAATTACATAAATGACTCTGAGCAATTAATCAGTGAAAACCGCGCTCAGTGTTTACCATTGGTACTATAAACTTGGTGAAACAGGCATAATTTTAAAGGGGCACTCTAACCTATATATTAGACCCAGTGGCGTAACTAGAACCCTCAGGGCCCCGATGCAAGAAACCATGGAGGGCCCCCCCCCGACCTCCGGACAAAGCTCTTTACTCCGAGCCCAATGTTGGAACACCAGGGCCCGGTCACAAGTGGGTGGCTGCATATAAAGGAACCGATTTCTTCATTTTTATATAAAAACACACACATATATATATACACACACACACATAAACCAGTGACAGCTGGTGCCCCAAATTTTTAGGGGGGCGCAAGCAAACTGAAAAATTCAGAAATAAAAACATCAATTGCAGCCACTGTACCATCAAACGCCACCACTGTGCCATCAAATGTCACCACTGTGCCATCAAATGTCGCCACTGCGCCCATCAAATGCAGCCACTGTACCATTAAACGCCACCACTGTGCCCATCAAATGCCGCCGCTGTGCCATCAAATGCCGCCACTGTGCCATCAAATGTTGCCACTGTGCCATCAAATGCCGCCGCTGTGAATCCCCACCGCCCACTCGCACACCCACACACATGCATGCACACCCCCACACATATGCATGCACACCCCCCCCCACACACACACACACACACACATGAATGCACACCCACACACACACATGCATGCACACCCCCCCCCACACATGCATGCACACCCTCACACACACACATGCATGCACACCCCCACACACATGCATGCACACACATGCACACAGGGCTGGTGCAAGGATTTTTGAGTGCCACCCCCATCAGTGCAACCTATCAATGGGAACCCCTCATAATGGGCACATCAGGTGTACAGACCCGGGAACTCAGCACAGGGATGGTGGGAACCCCTCATACTGGGCACAACGGGGGTACAGACCCGGGAACTCAGCACAGGGATGGTGGGAACCCCTCATACTGGGCACAGCGGGGGTACAGACCTGGGAACTCAGCACAGGGATGGTGGGAACCCCTCATACTGGGCACAGCGGGTGTACAGACCCGGGACCTCAGCACAGGGATGGTGGGAACCCCTCATACTGGGCACAGCGGGTGTACAGACCCGGGACCTCAGCACAGGGATGGTAGGAACGGGGGGGCGCATTTACTAGAACTGATTGTCTGTATTTTCTTCATGCAGCTGCTGACTGCTGGTGGAAGGGAGAGTTTTCCAGGGTGGTCACCAGCAGAAGAAACATAAAGAGAGCAGACACACTGCCCGCCCTGCACAGCACTGATATCAGTTATAGCATTGTGTAGCTGGACACTAATCACTCACCCACATCCTCTGCTTCCAACATGATGCACACCCCCCCCCCCACACACACACACACACACACACATGCATGCACACACCCCCACACACACATGCATGCACACACCCCCCCACACACACATGCATGCACACACATATAAACACACATACAGTAGATAGTCTTTTTAAAAAAAAAACGGCAGACATTTACCTTCTTCCTGCCGGGTACTGCACTGTAGGGGGAGACAAAGAGCACAGCACAGCACACGAGGTATGTGAGGAGCTCCCTGCACAGATTACAATTCGGCTGACGATCGGGGAGCTCCTCACAGCCTCCCCTCCTATCAACGAGTACTTGGGGGCCTCAAAGGCCCCCTGCAGCAAGGGGCCCGGTCGCCATGGCGATCTTGGCGACCCCTATAATTCCACCACTGATTAGACCACAGACAGAATAGATATTATTAAAAGTGTAATTAGAAAGGAGTAATTGTACACTTATTTCTAAAAAGTTATTAAAAAGATATGTATATAAATAATATACACTAAGAGTGACGTCAATGCGCGACCATCTTAAAATTGCACAACATAAAATTCATAAAACAATTATATTACGACCATAAAAAATTAAGAAACAAAGTATGGTCAATAAAATAAGTAAAAACAAGACAGAGGATGTATAACCAATAATTATATATATAAAAATTATATATATAAAAATATAAAATATAATATAGATAAGATATAGAAATAAAATATAAAAATAAGCTATCTATTGGAAATAAAACAGTTTAAATCAAAGTCAACGTTTAACCCTACAGGAGCCATAACCTTTGTTTCATATATCCAGAAAGACTCTCTGCGACTTAATTAAAGTATGTAGTGTCCCCCTCTCCAGTGTTTAGGGACTTTTTCAATTCCCTAAAATGTAAGATATTTGGGGTCCCTCTGGTGACAGTTTCTAAAATGTCTGGAGACACTATGTGTTTTAATGCCTCGCTTGATGTTGCTTATATGCTCGCCAATGCGTACATGCAAAGCTCGTGAGGTGCGGCCTACATATTGTAGGCTGCAATCACACTCCAACATATAAACGACTCCTACAGTAGTACATGTGATAAGATCCTTAATAGTATATTGTTTCTCTGTGGTGTTGGAAATAAAAACGTTACGCTTTTTAATATTATTTTTTGCATGCTTACACGTCTCACATCTACCACAAGCATAAAAACCAGATAAAAAATGAAAAAGCTTACTTTTGCTTATCTTAGGGGGGTCAATAACACCAGGTGCCAGGCTATCTCTCAGCGAAGGGGCTTTGCGGTAAATGAACTGGGGTCTATCTGGAAGAGAAGGTCCCAGTACCCAATCGTGTTTGAGAATAGGCCAATATTTGGCTACGATTCTTTCAAATTTTTTATGCTGGATACTATAATCCATGATCCTTTTAAAACCTTGCGCATTATCATTTGTATCGGGAATTTTCACCTTATCAGCCACAATAAGACTCCTATCAGTATTCCTTGCCCTTTCGATCTCTGAGTCAATCACAGAATGGGTATAACCTTTTTGTTTAAAACGTTGTGTCTCAGATAAGACACAAATATTCCATTCAATGTGTTGGTTCCAGCTCTGACTTCTAAAGGTTCAGGATCCAACTGAATCTTTTTATGCTTTGGACTGTCCACATCACATTTTAGGTCAGAATTTAAACTCTTACCTAAATGGGTGGTCAATTAGGTATCCCACTATGAGAATCCTTTGGGAGTGCAATAAGGCTAGGCCTGGAGCCAGATCCTGGGTGAACATTTAACAATAGTTTGTTGGCCTATTTTTTATGTTTTCTGGTTTCCTGGGCATAGATATTTCTCCAGAATGTGAATAACTAAATCTCTTTAGATTTCTCTGCATTATTCAAGGTTACTGTTTATTATGTCAATGATGCTACTGAATACATATGAGCTCAGTGTTCGGTCCGAATGTAAGTGGTGTGGATGAACGTGTCAACTTCTGGCTGTCAATGATTGCTTAGGAATCAACCACTGCTTGTAGCTGCCACATCCTTACCAACCACTGACATCACCCTACCTATTTACTTATATGTCTGGAAATCCCCGGCCATGTAGGCAAATGGGCAAGGAATGGAGCAATACATCATTGCCTAAAAATGACCACAAATTTGGGCAATGATGTCACCACTCTCCTAGCTGTTGATTAAGGAAACAGCAGCTGCTTACAGCCTCCATGTCCCTGCCAATCACTGACGTCACCCATCTCATTCACTTACATGGCTGGACAATGATGTCACCAATCTTCTCCCTCCTTACTTCATATTGTTGATCAAAAATAAAGAAAAATACTGCGCCAAACTTGGAGGGTGTTTAGCTGCTGACACGACAATCAGACAAAATTGTACAAAACATAAAAAATCATAACGTGCAGCGCTGGTGTAAGTGAAAAAAATTGAATCAATGTCCCTGTTTTACATAACGCAACACAGGGAATTGCAACCCTGTGGGCAACAATGCACAACAGGTCTATCTATAATGAGAAACCACTCGTGTTTCGTGAGTGAAAAAAACGATTTGACAACTTATATCAGTGAGACTGCCCAACAATGAAATGGGTCATATTCTCATAAGTGCAGATCAAGATGCAATATAATGAAACAAATCATCAAGTGTAATGTGAATATACAGTGTATGATCTCCTCTCACGGATCTACACTGTATAGAAAGTGTTATAATAAAGTGTCATGTGCAATCCAAAAAAATAAAAATCATGCGATTTCTAAATTTAAATGCATGAAAAATGTGGTAAATAGATGTAGGATGGGAAAACAGGCTAAGGGAATGGCCCATTGATCCGTCCTAATGGACCAGCAGTGGGAGCTGTCATATTTTTTGGATCATCAGGTTTTTGGCAAGTCAGTGGCGGAGAGCATTGTGATTGACCATGGACTTACAAAAAGGAACATTTTTAAAGGATCTTTATTTTTTAAACAAAGCACAATTTTTGGGTGTCTTTATTTTTAGATGACACCTTTTTTTTTGTGAATGAGTAGGGGTTCTATGTACCCCATATTCATGTAGGGGCAGTATCTGGGGGCCCCTTATTATTAAAAGGGGTTTTCAGATTCCAATAATTACCCTGCCCACAGTCCCCCACAACCCTTGCCTTGTGGTTGTGGGGGACTGTGGGCAGTCCTCATCAACATGGGGAAAGGTGTTTTTCCAGGGAGGATGGGACTCCTCAAGTTTAAGGGCATGTGGCCTGGTATGGTTCAGGAGGAGGGGTAAACACTTGTCCTCCCCATTCCTGGCCAGCCAGGCTGCATGTTTCGATAAAGGGTCTTGGGGTCTGGTATGGATTTATTAGTTGCTTTAATTTGTTATTCTGTTAGTATCACTGCTTACCATTATGTATTTGGACACCTATAAAAATGGTCCTGAAGTTTATACAGTTTTAAATAAATGAGCCAAGCACTACCCCCATAATAGAGACTTTCTTCTTCCCTTACCATATCAGATAATTGTACTCTGAAATATTATGCTCATCCCCTTTTACAGCTAGTAAAAACACTTTCAGCTGGAGACATTAAAGGGGTTGTAAATCACCTTGCACTCTCCGCCCCCCCCAGCCCCTGTTTTACTTACCAGAGCCCCGAATCTCCATGGGCTCAATCTCGCGTTGCTTTCCCCAGCTCCCGTGGGCTCTTCATTTGATGATTGATAGCAGCGCAGCCATTGGCTCCCGCTGCTGCCAATCAAATCAATGATGTGGCGCGTGGGGGCGGGGCTGAGTGACACATTCGGCGGCTATGGCCGCCGACTGTATCACACAGGAGCGCGCCCACAAGCTAACCCCCTTGGGAGAGCGCTTCCCAGAGGGGGGTTAGCTCTGCGGCGAGGAGCCAAGACAGCCGCCGAAGGACCCCAGAAGACGAGGATTGGGGCCACTCTGTGCAAAACTAACTGCACAGTGGAGGTAAGTATGACATGTTTGTTAAATGGGGGTATGTGGCGCTAACCACTAAGTAAGTGGTCTATAATAAAACATATTTCCAAAAGATGGGTAACCTTCAAGTGGATAAGAACAGCATATAAAACATAAAATATACAATAAAACAGTTTCTTAATCTATGCCACAATATAAAACATTGATGGTAAAAAAGATCAATAAATAACTGTGCATAAAATATATGTGCATCCAAAGTGACATAAGAACGGTGATAGCAAATAAATCTTCAAAATGTGATAAAAAATCTTCAATAAAAATAATAATAATAATAGGAACTTTCCTTCTGTGAACAAATAAATGAACCAACAAAAGAGAATAAAGTGCACAGTGAAACGTGCAAATAATGTGAAGGTGGAATCAATCACTAAAATGTGTTCGACGAATTACAGGTGCAAGAGCACCTTTAAAAAACTATAAAAGAACAATATGGTGCAAAAAAATGACGTTCTAAAAAATAAAATAATTATGTGAACCATAATAAAGTGACTAAATTACTAGAAAAGGAAAAAGATCCTTAATAAGCAGCAAGAAAAAATAAAATCAATTGTTGAACTACAAGTCCCAGCTCGTTGTGCAAATCGCAAAAACAAGGTGGAGGGGTAAAAATACCCACACAGTGCGTGTTTAGAATAATGACAATTCTTCTTAGCATGTGAAAAAACAGTTCCAAATATCTCTGTGTTTCAAATATTCAGTGTTGGTCCATGCAATCCAAAAGTGATCCGTGCTTTTTTCAGGGGTGCACCCCACTGTTTCCCCCAGCCTCTCACCTCTAATATAGGCCCCTACAGGCCTAGTTGAGCAGAAAACCTTTGCATGGTACTCCTGGTGGTCCCTCTCTTGTATGTGTAACGCCTTCCTATGGGTTCCTATGGGCTCTCATACACCAAGCTCTGGTCCCCACATCCAGCTGCGCTACAATTAAGGTTAAAAGCACTCCCAGCTCAAAGGTATCATAAAGGGTGAAAGGACAAAGGCGCTCCAATGTGTGGTATCATTTAAAACATATTTATTAATAAAAATATCCACTTACATTTAAGTTTGATGAAAAACGCATTTAGATGAAGGGACTTCCGGTCTCGGACAAAAACCGGAAGTAAACAAAGGCACCTGACTTCCTCCCTGACGCGTATCGTCACAGATCACGTGACTTTGTCAAAGGGTACCCTGGCACAAATCTAGCAAACAGGAAGTACAGAGACATGGCTTAAATCAGGGAGTTCATGGGCGGAGCAAAGCGTTCAAGGCACAAGGCTGGGTTGTCTAATGGATCAGACAATGTGCTGTCCAGCATCACAGATAGCTCACCGAGAAGAGTCATTGCCAAGTTCAAGTCGAGGTCCTGACATGCTCACAAGTATCCTTACATAGATTGTCCACACATCGCCATCCTAGCAGTGTCCATATGGAACCAAAAACACTGCACATAGTGTAAAAGAGCTTCCTACCAAATTCGTTAAGATTAAAAATGCACTGGCATCAAAGGTTAAAATGTTTCCAGAAAACACTGGATGGCAGTCATCCAGTGTTTTTTATGGTACATGATGGAGCAACATGGATGTATCCTAAGGGATAAGTCCAGTTATATTACATCTTATGATATACCTTTCTGGGGCACTTTTTTTTTTTTATGACTGTGGCTCCAACCTTCCTGTCAGGGAAAGGGTTTTGGTGTGTGTACCCGTATTTATGCATTTGAACATTGAAGTGCTGGTTAGGAAGGGGGTGCGTCCCTGAAACACGTTTTCTTGCTAGTACAAGGGAGCACTTGCACATTGCACCATTTGGCATCTTCTGGTTTACTTGTTCTTTAAGGCTTGATTCACACCTATGTATTTTAGTGCTTTTTGCATTTTGTGTACCAGTGGGGACATTCTTCTTCCATTTCTGCACCAGAGATGCAACAAAAAGTTAAAGGAAGCCTTGAGGGGAATTCGCTTCTCAGACAGTTACTTGTTCTGGGGACTACTCTAACATTTCAGATTTCACACCACTTTCTTTCTCATCGACATTGTCACCAGTACAAGTAGTGTACCACCCTGAAATCTGCAGGACTGTTCTGGAATTTTAACAAAATCCTGTGTATTGCTGTGTCCCACTTCCAGCTTGAGCTGGAATGCCTTTTCCCGAACCTAGCCTCATCTACATTGCCTCTCTATTGTGTGGAGTGATGTGCTGCCCAACATGAGTACTATAGCTCCAGCAGAGGGAGGCAATGGTGTGGGATGCAGAGTGTAGAAAGGCAAGTCATCCACTGAACACAAATGACCCCTACAGAAGCCAATGTCCCCCACCCTAATCTCACCAAACACCAGTGCCCTCCCTAATTCTGCAGAGCACCAGTGCCCCCCCTCCCTCCACAGAGTACCAGTGATCCCATCTCCATCCACAGAACACTAATACATCCCCTTCTCCACAAAGTATCATCACCCCCCTCTCCACAGACACTAGTGACCCCTCTCCCTCCACAGAATAACAGTGCCCTGCTCCCAGCACATAGTACGAGCACCCCTTTGTTCCTCCCACAGAGCAGCAATACCCCCCTATCTGCCATTGAGTACAAATTCCCCCTAGCAGTGCCCCCTCTATACCCCAACTAGGGTATTTTTTCCTCCCATTGACCACCCACACAGGGTGGTCCTCTTGACTACTGACACCAGACATTTTCTTCCCTTGACCATCAATAGTCATTTTTATTTCGCTGACCACCAATGCTGGCCATTTTATCTTTCACTGTCCACAGACATTGCCCATCTGCTCCTTCTGCTGACTGGCAATATAAGGGCACCATGACACATAATTCTGACTGCTACACTCTATACATTATATTGTACCTAACAAAGTGCTTATCATTGTATATTGTCCCAACAGTTACTGGTTGCAATATAGTTTTCCAAGTATAATAATGTAGTTCTTCTTTAGCATTGGCTCTTTAGCATTAGCTCTTTGCTCGTATCCTGTTTTTTTTTTTTTTTTTTTAATGATCCTTGAGGTTTATGTGTCTGTAACCTTTTACTTGTGGTATAGTAGATAAGGAGTGTTTTGTGGGTACAAGGACTGTGGCATATCTGTGTAGTTTGTACTGCAAGTAAGCTCACATAATATTTAACCATTTTCCTTTAGCACATTTTAGTTACACCCACTCTTTGCCACAATCTTTCTTTTTTTTAATTCAGTTTTTATTTAAAAAAATCTTATAACCCACCAACATATACACAAAAAAAGACATAAAAATCAGGTCACAAATAATCATAACATCACAAATACATCATTCACAAACCCCTGCTCCCACCCCACCCCCCCCCCCCCCCCCCCCAAAAAAAAAAAAAATGATTTCCTTATTCCTTCCATCATCGGTATCATATAAATGAAACCTATTTTTACCCACACATCTATTCAAACAGTCATAACTCCTAGATCAGTACCGTATACCTATGATCAAGCCAAGGTTTCCATAAAGCATCAAACCTCTTAGATTAATTTCTTATAAAGAAAGTATATCTCTCATAAAAGATGCATTTATTCAGGTCAAATATTCAATAAGATATAGTTGGAGGATGAGGGGAAGTCCACTTAAGAGCAATTTGTCTCTGAGCCACAAAAATCGCTCATGTAACAGTAATCCACTTTGGTGGCTTGAGCACTGAGCTGTCAAGAGAACCCAGTAGACATGTTAAGGGATCCACTGAAAGATTCAAATCTAAGATCCCATCAAGTGTGCCCACAATCTCCCCCCAATACCTCTGGAGTTTTGGGCAACACCATAATAGGTTTATCAGTGATCCCGACTTGCCACATCTAAAACATGGCGAGTCGGCTGTTAAACCAATAGTGAACAAAAATTCCAGGGTACTATACGCCCTATGCAATATAGAAAATTGAGTTAATCTGTGTGAGGGTGAGAGAGACACAAGAGGGAGAGCCCGAAGAATCTTATCCCTGGCATGATCAGAAATAAGGCCAATATCCCACTCCCACTTCTCTCTAGAGGGGCAATGGAACTTAATAAAAGTGCATTCTAGTAGAGACTTATACATTAGGCCTTTAGTAACGGTTGCCTGAACCACGCTCTCCAATACTGGCACCGGGGGGGGGGGGGGGGGACCGGAGAGGAAGGCAGGAAAATTTGGCATATAAAGCATTACGGAGCTGCAACAATTGATAAAACCATCTGGGGTTCAAAGGATATTCACTTTCCAACTGATCAAAAGGTTTGATGAACCCCTTTTATAGAGTTGAGAGAGAGTAAGAATCGCCACCCGTTCCCATCGCTAAAAGCCCTGGAGGGTCTATATCTCAGAGAGGCTTTCATTGCCCAAAATGGGGATATTTTTAGTCTGGCAAGAAAACCCATATTATCCTTTTAAAAGAATCTCACACCTTATATTTTAGTACCAGGGTGGATATACTAGACCCTAATGCCTCCTCCAGGGAAAGCAGTGGCTGATGTCCCTGAAACCCAAAAGAGACCAAAGAAATGGGGCAGCAACTAAAGCATCAGATTCCCACTGTGCAAAATTCTGCAATTGGGCTGCAAGAAAATAAATTCTCGGGTTTGAGACCGCTAACCCCCAGCCTCCTTTGGACACTGCAGGAGATCTAATTTATTACGGGGGGTCTTATTCCTCCAAATCAAATTTCTAAATAGCCCATTGATCTTAATAAGGTTCTTCTTTGCCACAATCTTTACAAATTTTCCCTCCTTCTAGGCTTCCTATATGTGGAAAAATTCAAATAGAGTAGTTAATCTCCCCCGATGGGAACAGAGACATCAACAAAAACTTCGTAAAGAGACTAACCCTTTTCTACTATATCCAAAACTAAATGAAAGGAGGTTAATCTTTTAGGCAAAGACTTTGCACTCCTCCTATTTTCTTCTAGCAGTTATTCATTTTAAGTACTCTATCCTGCTGCATGCGCGATGTAGTGTAAGCTCTAAAAAAACTCCAAGAATAGAACCAGGTGCCAGGATAAAACTTATGAGTTACATCATTAGTTGCCCAAGGATGAGTGAAGAACCCCCCACCCAGCTGGTAGTAACATTTCACTTTCACAGCTTCCTGTCTGGACCATGTACATAAACAGTCTGACAGGAGCCGCACTTATGCAGGTAAACATCCCTAAAACAACTTCCTGCATCGAGCCACGTGTGCACACTCTCTAGAGCAGTGGTTCTCAACTCCTGTCCGCTGGACCCACTAACAGGCCAGATTTTTAGTATTACCTTGGTGAGATGCAGACTAGAATACTGCAATCACTGAGCAGCAAATTATATCACCTGTGATGTATTTCAGTTATCTTGCAAACCTGGCCTGTTAGTGGGTCCTGAGGACAGAAGTTGAGAACCACTGCTCGAGAGCATGCAACATTGCGATCTGTGACAGATCGGGGAACAGGGCCAATCACAGCAATCACAGTTGTAATGATGTGTGTTCCCTTTTACAGCAATCAGCTTAAATGCTTCCTACAGTGTGAAAAAATCTTTAAGAAAAGCAGTACAATTGGCTCAATTCACATCTACCACTTTAAGAAATGCAGTAAAATAGCACTCAGCATGTTTAAAAAAAAAAAAATCGGCATTCCTAAAAAATGCATCTCAGGACACACGTGGTGTATCAAAAACAACAAGTTAAATTAAGGTAATGCAAAATATCTTTATAAATTTCACATATTGAAGTAGTATCCAAAATCAGACACGTATATAAATACTCTTCTTGCACCAATAAAAAATACAGCATTGCCCTGTCTTCATTGCAAAATGTCCCCTCTTTTCTTTTTTGGGGACAACCCAAAATTTGGGATTTTCTTTTACTTCCGCTTTCAATGATAATGGTAAACAGGACAAATAGTGAAGGTCAACCTCCCCAATGAGGGCACAGACAACAATAAAAACCTGACAGTTGTCCTAATCCACCTCCATTCTATCCAAAACCAAAAAGAAAAGTGTTTTCTTTACTTATATTTTAAGTAAATCAACCCCAATGATTTCCATATTTAGGTTTCTATGCATTACTTTTAGGAGAACTTATACAAAAAAGGCAGAGATTACTCAAAATTGCCTATTATATTTTTACATTCCTTAAATACCCCATGTCTGGACCACTACTTAATTACCACATGCATTTTACTATTTATTTCCTTCTGTAAATTGAGTTTAATGCCTTTTCATACGGTATTTACTGAACGTTTTTAGCGTTTTGCGGTAAATACTGCAAAATGGCAAAGTGAATTGACAGTTTCAGGATCGCATGCAATTTTTAGGGAAAATATCTGCGGACACATAAATAACAGATGCAATATGCGTTAGTGAATGAAGCCCCATGTCACTATGGTGACATCGTACTACTGTGTCTATTAAAGTGGTTGTATACCCATTTAAAAAATGTTTTTTGGGTTATCTACCTGCAAGACAAAGTCATAATGAGCTAGTATGACTAGCATACTAGCTCATTATGCATCACTTACCTTAGATCGGGGCCCCCAATGCCGTGTTCTTCTCCCCCTCCAGCCGCATCCATATCCAAACAGATACCCTTCTGGGTATCGCCGTTCCGGCCAATCACAGCGCCGCTGTGGCGCTGTGATTGGCCAGAGCGGCGAGGACATCGCTCAGCACATGCGCGCGGGACACTTCAACTGCGGTGAGCCGCAGTTGAAGATGGGGATTAACCCTGTAAATGCACTATTGTCTACGGCGCGCATGCGCCGTAGACAACGTTGTAAAACGTTCTTTTCAAATATCTCCTAAACCGTGCAGGTTTAGGAGATATTTCTTGTACCTACAGGTAAGCCTTAATCTAGGCTTACCTGTAGGTGCAAGTTTAATTTTAGGGTATACAACCACTTTAAGCTATTGAATGTCTGTATGCCAGTGCAGCAGTCAGGGTCTCTGATCAATAGCACATAGTACAATGTTCCCCTCGTGACTCTGCATTTCTCTGGTAACAGGGTGTTTAAAAAAAAAAAAAAGAGCAAGTGCAGTGTCATTATGGTGACATTGTACTGCTGTGGCAGTGATCATGTACAGTGGCTGGCTGCTCCACCTAGTTTCCATGGCACCAGTCACAGAGCATCTATTGGTAGCAGTGGCTGTGACCATTTAGTTGCTTCATCCCAATTGTGCTTCTATGGGAATACCCGCACAGGTATGTGCAACCCAATGCAAGTAAACACTGCGGGGAACAGGTGTATACACCTTATGTGCCTAAGGCCTCATTCACATGTGTGGTGCTCTCTGAAGAACAATCTTTGTTTGGATTGCTCTTTAGAAAGCATTTGACAGGCAGTGAGAAGGTGTTGTATCGCCTCCACACCGCCTACTTTACCCCTTGGACCCATCAAAGATCCTATCCAGGATCAATTGACCAAATAGCTACAGGTGTAAACTATAAAATGGTGTCATTTGATTTTAGGTCAATATATATATTGATATAAATGCATGTTGTGGTTAGGCCCCAAAAGGGTGTATATGAATGCAGATTATTGTTGATTTTATTAGGATTAACATTTTTGGTAAAGCTATGTAATTTTAATAAAAAAAAAAAAAAAAGTTGTATTTATGTACTTTTGTTGAGAGTCCCATATTACAGTACATTGTTTTCTATACAATGTATGATTTGTGTGATAAAAAAGATTCAATGGTTTGGTACAAACACTGAAAAAGTCTCACACTCATCATCAACTCGTCATACTCAGGAGGAGTAGCAGAATGTGTTTTGGAGTATAATTCTGCAATGTAAGTATGCCCATGCTGTGTGTAAAAACGATCTTATTAAATTGATAAATCCTGTGTGAAGGATTAACTTTTATTTTCTCTCTTCATTTTCCCCCCAAAAAATGTAGTCCTCAAAAGACTCACCATGCCTCTTAAAAAAATAACCTGGGTGTTTACTCTCCAAATTGTGGTAATTTCGTGGGTGTTTATTCTGTCCTGGTGCTCCAGTGCCTCCAAAAATGTGAAAGAAAGACAGGAAATTGGATGTGTAATGTATGCCCCTAGAAAGCTTGAAGGTGCTCCTTGTTTTTTTTTGTGCCTCTCTAGGTGGCTAAGCTTTAACAAAATCTCAAACTTGTGGTATTGCCATGCTCTGGATAAATAATAGAATGTGTTTTATGGTGTAACTCTAAGTATGCCTATGCTGTGTGTTAGAAATGTCTTTTATAATTGATAATTTTGAGTAAAAAATACATTTTAATTTTTATTCAGCATTTTCCAAATACTAGTGGCAAAACATTAGTCTTCAAAAGACTCACCATGCCTCTTAAAATAATAACCTGTGTTTGCTTTCCAAAATGTGTCAATTTTCTCAGTGTTTCCACTGTCCTGGTGCTCCAGGTCTTCCAAAAATGTGATAGATAGTCAGGAAATAAGAAGCATAATTTATGCCCCTAGAATGCCTAAAGGTGCTCCGTTTATTTTGGGCCTCACTAGGTGGCTAGGCTGTAAAAAAAAAATCTCACACATATGGTGTTACCATTGTCAGGACCTGGATCACCTGCTGGGGGCACTGTGGTTCCCAGAGCGAAAAGCTGTAGTTCCAGTGTCCACCAGTGGGTGTGTCCCAGCAACCAGCAGATCAAAGTAACCTGTCTCCCCCTGATTCTGGCCTCAGGGAGGGTATTTAGTTCCTCCTTTACATTTCACTTGTGCTTCAGTGTTTTGCCTGCTAGCCTTCCTGATCTTGCTCTTGCCCTTCATCCTATACCCTGCTGCCTTATACCTTCACCCCTTGTTCCTGATTCCAATCCTGGTTCCCCCCTTCCCTGCATCACTGGTATTACCCTGTTTTTCTGTGTTCCCCATGTTGTATATATTGTATATAATTAGTTTGCTAGTTGGGCTTTCTGTTAGTTAGCTTAAATCATATATAGTCTGGTCTCAGTTTGCGAAGTGTTGCTAAGCAGATCTTGGAAACAGGAAGATATCTGCATTTATTGTTGCATTGGCTTTCCTTTCTGTTAAGATTCTTCTAGGGCAGGCTCTCTGGCCCGTGGAATTTGCATTAGGGAATAAAAATCGTTGCCACCATATTTTGCAGAATTCCACTAGAGAAAGACTGTTGGAATACATTTAGGTAACAAATACCTTAGTTGATCAGGGCAGATTTTAATTTAGTGAAATACAACCTTTGGTTCAGGTTTGTTCTAAATTAGCTTTGCCATAGCATAGCACTCCTACCTTTAATATGCCTAAGGTTAAGTTTTTGGCATGGTTGCTGCAAGATGACATAGCTTACTTCTTTAAGTACTACTCTGCTTATTCACAAAGGCTTCTGTTAGCTTGTGTTGCTGTTATGCTTTCACTAGTCAGACAAGGGAACTGTAGACTAAACTTTGTTAAGCCCCTGTTCCAAGCCTGGTCAGAGATCCTATCCCCAGTTTTAGTTGATTTACACCAATTCAGATCTGTCTCTAAACATCAAGAATCTCTTCCTTCATTACTCTTAGCAACCACAGCTGCTACTAAGTGTTCCCTACCGCCTGTATACCAGAACCCTGCTGCCATTAATTGCACTTCCCCTGCATGTAACCCATCGAGGGCTCCCCCCACAGTTGTTACCAATGTCAACCTCTCCGATATCTTCCTCTGCTTCTGCTACCTTTTTCCTCTATGTTCCTTTTTACTTTCCCTCCAGTTGCAAAATCTGGTCAGCACCATCCAACCACTTGCTGGACTTCAGCATCTAAATCCAAAAAAGATACAAACATTTTTTCCTACCCATACAGTTCTCCCACTATCCATACTGCCTGCTGATAGGGTTTAGTCTGCCTCAATGCTGTCTGTTTACGGGTCCCAGTTCACCTTCATGCTACCCACTGATGGGTTTCAGTCTGCTTCCATGCTGCCTGCTGATGGGGTCCAGTCCATCTCCATGCTGACTGCTGATGGGGTCCAGTCCACCCCCATGCTTCCTGCTGATGGGGTTCAGTGCGCCTCTATGCTGCCTAATGTGGGGTCCAGTCTACCTCCATGCTACCTGCTGATGGGGTCTATTCTGCCTCCATGCTGCCTGCTGATGGGGTCCAGCGTGCCTCTATGCTGCCTGCTGTGGGGTCCAGTCCACCTCCATGCTGCCGGCTGATGGGGTCTAGTGCGGCCATATGCTGCCTACTTTGGGGTCCAGTCCACCTCCATGCTGCCTGCTGATGGGGTCCAGTCTGCCTCCATGCTGCCTGTGATGATCTGCTGCCTGCTGCCCAGCCACCCTGTGATGATCTACTGCCTGCTTCCCATCTGGCCTGAGACGATCTGCTGCCTGCTGCCCAGCCAGCCTGTGATGGTTTCCTGCCTACTGCCTAGCTGGCCTGTGATGATTCCCTGCCTGCTGCCCAGCTGGACTCTGGTATGAATGTTCCCTGCCTGCTGATGGGTCTGAAACTTTTGATTTTCCATTTTTGACATGTGCCCTACATGGGTTACCTGTTTGGTCTTATTCCCCGTACACACGGTCGGAAAATCCGACCACAAAATCTGTCAGATTTTTTTCCGACGGACTTTGTCCGAAACTGGTGTTTGCATACACACGGTCGGACAAAGTTATCGGAAAATCCGATCATTCTGAACGTGATGATGTTCGTCCTGTAAGGCGGGACTATGTTCACGTTAGTAGCCAATAGCTTTGGTCTCGTAATTTGATCTGAGCATGCGTGGCACTTTGTCTGTCGGAATTGTCGACACACCATCGGAAAAAGTCAGATAGGATTTTGTTGTCAGAAAATTTGAGATCCTGCTCTCAAATTGACCCCTGATCTTGTTCTTGCCCTGCATCATGTACCCTGCTGCCTTATATCTGCTCCCCTTGTTCCTGATCCTGGTTCCTTGCATCTCCTATTACCCATTTTATGTGTTCCCCATTTTGTATATATATTGTATATAGTTAGTTTGCTAGTTAGGCTTTCTATTACTTATTTAGACTACTTGTTGGGTATTTTGTCATTAGGTTAATGTTCACTTGTCTCTTCATATTTGCTGTGTATTCTGTTTGCTTGTGTTCGGATGTGTTTTGTTTTACTGTTAATTAACTTATAGGCTACTTTCACACTGGAGCGGTGGGGGCGCTGGCGGTAAAGCGGCGCTATATTTAGCGTCGCTTTACCGTCGTTTTACCCCCCGCGAGCGGCCGAAAAAGGGTTCGGAGCTCTGCCCCATTGTTTTCAATGGGGACGGGCGCTATAGGAGCGGTAAATATACCGCTCCTATTGCGAGCCAAAGATGCGGCTTGCAGGACATTTTCCAGCGTCCTGCAAGCGCACCGCTTCAGTGTGAAAGCCCTCGGGGGCTTTCACACTGAAGACACAGCAACAGCTGTAATACAGTGCAATAACGCCTGCAAACCGCCCCAGTGTGAAAGGGGCCATATAAATCATGTATAGTCTGGTCTCAGTTTCCTTAGTGTCGCAAAGCAGATCTTGCCATTCATGCATTCTCTGACAACAGTGGCAGCTGGTGCTCAAAATTTTTGGGGGGTGCAAACAAACTGAAAAAAAACCCATCATCAATTGCATCCATTGTGCCATCAAACACAGCTACTGTGCCCATCAATTGCCGCCACTGTGCCATCAAACGCAGCCACTGTGCCCATCAAACGCAGCCACTGTACCCATGTGTTCAAACACAGCCACTGTGCCCATCAAACGCAGCCACTGTGCCCATCAAGCGCAGCCACTGTGCCATCAAACGCAGCTACTGTACCCATCAATTGCTGCCAGTGTGCCAATCAATCTCCGCTACTATGCGCCATCAAATGCTGCCAGTGTGCCCATAAATTGCTGCTACTGTGCCCCATCAAATGCTGCCAGTGTGCCCATCAATTGCCGCAACTGTGCCCCATCAAATGCTGCCAGTGTGCATCGCCCGGCGCTTACCTGTCTCGCAGTGGGTCAGCAGCGGTGTCCTGCACGCTCCTCAATGTCTTCTTCCGTCCTCAGGCGTCCAATCACAGCGCCTGAAATTTCAGCCAAACAGGTGACAGATAACAGACCCATGCACCTGATTGGCTGAGAAGTGGTTCAGTGTTAGCAAAGCGAATTACTTTGCTAACACACAGCTGAGTAAACAGTGAACCCACAACATTGCGCCCGCTTGGGACCTTTTTGGGCGCCTATTAGAGCATACGGCTCTAATCAGGTGTTTCCAAAAAACATCCCATCTGCTGTAATTCAGATGCCCGGCACCCGAAAAGGAGAGCAGTGCCAGGAGAGAGGGGGCAGCGCTCCTGCGCCCTTTATGGACACATCGCCACTGCCTGACACCCATACTCAGTAGAAGAATGTGTTTTGAGGTGTCATTCTATGTATGCCAATGCTGTTAGTTGCCCTATAAATGTCTTATTAATTGACAACTTTGTGTAAAAAAAATATTTTAATTTTCTTTCCTGCATTTTCCAAAATGTTTGTCAAATTTTTTTTTCTAAAGACCCATTATGCCTTTTAGAAAATACCTTCAGGTGTTTGCTTTCCAGATGTGGTCATTTTGTAGGTGTTGCCACTGTTCTGGTACTTCAGGGACTTAAGACATATAGGAAGTCAGGAAAAAAGATGTTTAATTTATGCTCCTTCAAAGCCCAAAGGCGCTCCTTGGATTTTGACACCCTTATTTCATCTAGGCTGTGAAAAAGTCTCACACATCTAGTATCCCTATACCGAGGAGTAGCAGAATGTGTTTTGGGGTGTTATTGTAAGTATGCCTATGTGCAAGAAATAACTTGGTAAATGACAACTTTGTGAGAAAAAATATATATTTCATTTCTTAATTTTCCAAAAAATTATGACAAAAAATTACAACTTCAAAAAACTCACCCTGCCACTTGCTAAATACACTGAACTGTGTACTTTCCAAAAAAGGCTAATTTTGGAGGGAATTTGTACTGTCCTGGCATTTTAGGACATCATGAAATGAGAGCCTGTACATTAGGGATGAGCCGAACACCCCCCTGTTCGGTTCGCACCAGAAACCTGCGAACAGACCTAAAGTTCGTGTGAACTTTAGAACCCTATTAAAGTCTATGGGACTCGAATGTGCTAATTTTAAAGGCCTCGCCCTCCGTTATAAAAGAACTGTCAGACGGAGTGAAGCCTCACACAGGGTGGGGGGGCGCTCTCGTCCCCCCCTCTTTTCCTGCGGCCCGACACAGAAGAACAGACGCCGACGCCGTGGAAGAAGATGCCGGACGAGAAGGACGAGAAGACCAGTGCAAGAAGAAGCGGATTGGAGGAAGAAGAAGATGGAAGAAGATGGAAGAAGAAGATGAAGAAACCGAAGGATGAAGAAAGGCTCTTGTCCTCATCAACATGGGGACAAGGTACTTTGGGGGGTTGAGGGCATGTGGCCTGGTACGGTTCAGGAGGTGGGGGGCGCTCTCGTCCCCCCTCTTTTCCGTTCGGTCTGCCAGGTTGCATGCTCGGATAAGGGTCTGGTATGGATATTTAGGGGGACCCCACGCCATTTTTTTTTTTGCCCGGGGTTCCTCTTAATATCCATAGCAGACCTGAAGGGCCTGGTAATTGAATTTGGGGGGACCCCCACGCTTTTTTTTTTTTTTTTTTTATCAATGACTTTTTTTTTTATCAATGACTTTCAATTAATGACTGTTCTCTGTGTTACGGAAATAGCTTTTTTTCCTGCAAAAATGACACTTTGTGCAGGGACAGTTCTAAGCACGGGAAACATGCGCCCCTTCACAGGCATACTATAGACACCCCCCAGGTAAGAAATTTAAAGGAATATTACACTTTTATTGTTTCACTTTAAGCATTATTAACCACTTACCCACTGGGCACTTAAACCCCCTTCCTAACCAGACCAATTTTCAGCTTTCGGTGCTCTCACACTTTGAATGACAATTACTCCGTCATGCAACACTGTACCCAAATGAATTTTGTGTCCTTTTTTTCACACAAATAGAGCTTTCTTTTAGTGGTATTTAATCACCGCTGGGTTTTTTAATTTTTGCGCTATAAAATCTAAATATACTGAAAATTCGGTAAAAAAATAAATAAAAATTCTTTGTTTCTATTAAAATTTATTGGCGAGTATTGGCAGAGTATTGGCAGAGTATTGGCAGAGTATTGCAGTGTTGCACAGTGGTGGCAGAGCATTGCACAGTGGTTGCAGAGCATTGCAGTGGTGGCAGAGCATTGCACAGTGGTTGCAGAGCATTGCACAGTGGGGGCAGAGCGTTGCACAGTGGGGGCAGAGCGTTGCACAGTGGGGGCAGAGCGTTGCACAGTGGTTGCAGAGCATTGCACAGTGGTTGCAGAGCATTGCACAGTGGTTGCAGAGCATTGCACAGTGGTGGCAGAGCATTGCACAGTGGTTGGTGGCAGAGCATTGCACAGTGGTGGCAGAGCATTGCACAGTGGTGGCAGTGTATTGCACAGTGGTGGCAGAGTATTGCACAGTGGTGGCAGTGTATTGACCAGCGCTGTGGGCACTACACATCCAGCCCACAGCGATGGTCCCGTCTCTCCCCCTCTCCGCTTCTCTCCTCTCTGTACCGATCGGTACAGAGAGGAGAGGGAGGAACCGGCGTCATGACGTGACGCCGGTTTGTGTACATGTGATTGCTCCGACTATAGCGTGGTCGGCATGTGGTTAAAATCACTGCTCCTGAAAAAACGTCTGTTTAAAAAACAAAATTGCATTGATACATGTCCCCTGGGGCAGGACCCAGGTCCCCAAACACTTTTTATGACAATAACTTGCATATAGGCTTTTAAAATTAGCACTTGAGATTTCTCCCATAGACTTTTACAGGCGGCTTTTCGAATTTGCCGCAAACACGCCAAATTGTTCGCTGTTCGCTAAACAGGCGAACAGGCAATGTTCGACTCGAACATGAGTTTGACTCGAACTGGAAGCTCATTACTACTGTACATACATCGACTGTTCGGTTTAGAAATATATACTGTATACCATATCTTTTAGACTCTATAACTTTCACATAAACTAAAAAAATAAATACTTATTTTTTCACCAAAGAAATGTAGCAGAATACATGTTGGTCCAAATTTATAAAGGAAGATTATTTAGTTGCAGGGTTTTATAACAGAGACACATTTTTCAGTCCTTTTTTCCTTTATATAGATTAAATGGATTAAAAAAAGCCTGTCATTTCATGTAGATGGCATTTATAGAAAGTCTGTACTGATAGCCCCTGATGAAGAGGACCTTGTCCGAGAAACGCGTTGAGTTGTAAAGATTACCATGTGCAATCACTGCAGTGTTTTAGACTAATGGTTTTAATTTTGTATTTTATTGTAGTTTGTTGTCATATGGACTAAACATTGTCTTAGTTTAAGCAAATTTAAAGAAATTATATTTTTTACAAAAAATGCTGTGCCTTAAAAGTCCCACACCTACACTATTATTAATATATTTTTGATGCATCAAGTTTGGGGATGCGGCATAGAAGTATAATTATCTTTCTGATTGGATTAGATTAAATAGATCACCAAAAAAGGTCTATCTGTATCGAGAAAATTATATAAAATTGCAAACAAAGTTGTAAGACTGAGTAATTGTCATTTAAAGAGTGACAGCACTGAAAACTGAAAAAAAATACCTTGGACTGGAAGGGAGTGAAACAGTCCATTCTTAAAGTGGTTAAAGGAAGAATCTATCTGATTTCCACTGGTTGAACAGTTATGCATAATACATAAAGTTCCAGCTATTGGATATGTCACTCATAAGGATAAGTAAAATGTAGTTTTAATATTGTTAAGATTGATTCATTTATTTTAATAGCTATTGGTCTTATTAGCCCATTTTAATGTGTTTCTAAATTACTGTTCCTTTTTATAATATGATTTGATTTTTGACATGCATTTAAAATAATTTTCTTATGTAAGATTTTTGCCTTTGTTGAACAAAATCATTTCTAGTCTTGTTGGAAAAGCAAATTGTTTCAAAATTGAGCCAAACTAAATAAACATAGCTGTTTTATGCACCTTTAACCTTACTGAAGCCTCGTATCTTTGACAGTATTACACTGATTTACTAAACACAAGTTCTTGTGCAGCAATTTTTGGGATGCCCTGACTTCCTGCATTCAATCCCTCAGTGAGTTTATGTTCCCTGCATGTCCAAAAGAAAGAATTTTAGAGTTTCAGGGAATGAATAAATCATGTAAGCTTTGTTTTTGTAGGGCAAATAAACATAAAATAAAAGTTGCCTTATATTACAAAAAAAAAAGTATTTGCAAGCAAAGAGAAAACTTCCCATTCCCGGTACCATAGTTTGAGATCATGCTCTATGTGCATGCAAATATACCACTATTGCAACATTTTAATTGCAGCTAGCAGAATTAGAATGCCTTACTGAAGGCAGAATATTTGCATGTGCTTGGAGCTAAATTTGGAAGCTACAAGGCCCCAATTAAGAGCCTCCAGAGAAAGAGTAGATGTTATATGTTACTCAAGACCCTGGTAACTCCTCTCAGTTGGTGCTGCACCTCTCATTTTTATTATTTTGCTTGATTTAGCCATAGGTATCTACAGTAAAGTTGATCAGTAGGAGTAAATAAACACACACATGGTAAATGTTGCTCTTTGACAATGTCCTTCTTACTGTGCAGCTATTTATTATTATTATACAGGATTTATATAGCGCCAACAGTTTGCGCAGCGCTTTACAACATGAGGGCAGACAGTACAAAACAAATCAATACAGGAGGGATCAGAGGGTCCTTCTCGTTAGAGCTTACAATCTAGAAGGGAGGGTCAAGTGGAAACAAAAGGTAATAACTGTGGGGGATGAGCTGATGGAGAAAATGAAAATACAGTTGTTAGGTGTGGGTATGGTAGGATTCTCTGAAGAGAAGGGTTTTCAGGGATCGTCTAAAAGCTAATAAAGTAGGAGATAGGCAGAATTGGGGTAGGGTATTCCATAGGATTGGAGGCGAGCATGTGAGGAGGTGACGAGGGAGCTAGAGAGCAGGAGGTCTTGAGAGGAACGAAGAGAACGAGTAGGTTGGTATTTAGAGACTAAGCTAGTGATGTAGCTGGGGGTGAAATTGTGGATGGTTTTGTATGTAGTTGTTAGTATTTTGAATTTAATTCTTTGGCCGAGCGGAAGCCAGTGGAGGGATTGACAGAGAGGGGTAGCAGACACAGAGCGATTGGTAAGGTGGATGAGTCTGGCAGCAGCATTCCTGATGGATTGAAGAGGTGATAGACTATGTAGAGGTAAGCCAATGAGAAGGGGGTTGCAGTAGTCGAGGCGAGAGATGACCAGCGAGTGAATTAAAAGCTTTGTTGTGTCATTGGTTAGAAAGGGGAGTATTTGGGAGATGTTGTGGAGGTTGAGGCGGCAGGATTTGGACAGTGATTGGATGTGTTGCTGATGCACCAAGGCCAGATGTTTCATGGGAAATGTGGGTCTGTCCAATTCTTGTAGTATTTTATTTTTTTACTTGCTGTGTATTTTTCTGTGTAGGAATTTCAACACTTAAAACAGATGTCACTAGATGTTTCTTCCTGTCCAGGGTAAGCGACAACCGGCATCATTCAGTTCACTTCTTGTAAGCCCCAGACTGTTATAAAACCCCCCCCCCCCTGGCATCATCCCTCCAACTTGGGCTCACAGTACTATTGAGTTGTAGTAGTCCCACAACTGAATCCCACAATCAGTACCTGAGATGTGAAGGTCATTGAAGCAGGGCCATTTTAAGAGCGTTATAGGCCCCTGGGCATTACAGTGCACTGGGGCCCTGTCTACAGGATCACACACGAGAATAAAAATGCAAATTATCAATAAGGCTATATTTGTTGGTACTTCCAACAAAATCAGTGTTTAAACATTAACACAACGTTTGGACAATATAACACGAGTTTGATAGGGACAGTGGCAGCGTTTGATGGGCGCAGCAACAGCATTTGGGCACAGTGGCAGCGTTTGATGGGCACAGTGGCAGCGTTTGATGGGCATAGTGGCGGCTTTTGATGGGCACAGTTGCAGCTTTGATGGGCACAGTGGCAGCTTTGATGGGCACAGTGGCAGCTTTGATGGGCACAGTGGCTGTTTGATGGGCAAAGTGGCTGTTTGATGGACACAGTGGCTGTGTTTGATAGGCACAGTGGCCGCTTTTGAGGGGCACAGACAGTGGCTGTGTTTGATGCACAACTTGAACTTACTTAAGTAGACATTGTTAGACTTACTTGAGGCCACCGGCCTGGTGCAGTACAGTGTGTCACTCACATCAGCAAGGCAGCGCCAGCTATCAAGGGCCATCTTTCCGCTCCGCTCCTTCTCCATGCTGTCTGAAGAACATGGCAGAGGTTGGCGGAGCCTGTTCACTAGCCACTGGGGCAGCCGCGGTGCGCTATGAATGTTGGGGCGGCCTCTGATTGATGTCACTGGTTGCTAGCTAGATGCCGGCCGGTGAAGTGAGCAACCAGTGCAGTCAGTCAATTTAAGCAGCAGATTGCAGCACTGAGGATCAGCCCTGGATGGGGCCCTCCAAACAAGTGGGGCCCCCGGGCAACTGCCCAGCATGCCCAGTGGAAAAAACGGCCCTGCATTGAAGTATGACATTTATTGCATTTGACACTATTGGGAATAGCAGATTTTTGTGATTACAGGACATAAGCGAATTTGAGCCAAAAAATTACACACTCAGAGCTAGAATCCCAACTTATGTAGAAGTTGCAAACCTCTGCTATATTTTGCAGGATCTTATAAAGAAATATCTCTTTTATGTTTTGGCCCTTACAATGCTTATCAATATTGTAAGCCCAAGCTTGCTATAAATAGCCACTGATTACTGTATAAATGTCACTGGCAGAGAAGGGGTTAACACTAGGGGGCAATTAAGGGGTTAAATGTGTTCCCTCACTGTGTGCTCTAACTGTGGGGGGATGGGACTGACTGGGGGAGGAGACCGATCAGTGTTCCTATATACTAGGAACACACAATCTGACTCCTCTCCCCTGACAGGATGTGGATTTGTGTGTTTACACACACAGATCCATGTTCCTGCTCTGTCACGAGCGATCGTGGGTGCCCGGTGGACATCACGGACATCACGGCCATTTGGCACGTGCATTGGCTCCTCAGTGATGCGGCGGCGCCCCTATACCCCTTAAAGCGGCCGCCGTACAGCTACGAAGATTCGCACAAAGGAGCCATTCTGCCGCTGTGAAATGATGACGGGAGGTTGGCATGTGGTTAGGATTAGCGGTAAAATTTATCAAAACCCTCTCGTAAATAATGCATGTGTTATTCCTTCAAAATGTACAATATTTATTTCAGTATTTTATTGCATGACATCTTATCCATCTGTGTTTCTGTGTTTCAGGTGGACACTTCTGAGTGACCTTGCAGAAGAAGCAGTGATTCTGGAGAGTCCAGAGGAAAAGCCCAATGTTCTGGATCTTGTAGATCAGTTGACACTTTTTAAACCCTTCCACACCCTGCCCATTGAGTTGTGGTGCCTTCTTACCAAACAAATATCATACATTCTTGCAATATGGCACACTGGGAATCACTACTTATTTAACTCATGCATTTGTTTATTTACTTAGGTGAATTGAATTCAACACTGTTTTATGTGGTATTTATTGATCGTTTTTGCTTTTTGAGGTAAATACTGCTTTAAGGGATAGTAAATTGAAATGTTTAATATTTGGATACAAAGGGGGAGATTTATTAAAATTGGGGCATACAGAATCTGGTGCAGATGTTCATATTAACCAATCATCTTCTGGGTCAGGGTTTGACAAATTTGCTTTGGATCTAGGAGCCAGCTAAAAAAGTTAGGAGGCTGTTTTTTTTAACTAACAGAGCAAACAGGTAGAACATATAACATGTTCCGGAAGGTGAACTTATCCTTTAACCCTTTTGCTGCCGGAGGCATTTTTGCGTTTTTTGCACACATTTAAAAAAAATATTTAGACCTGAAGTTTACATAAAACCCCCAAATATTATACATTTTCTAAAAGCAGACATCATAGAGAATACAATAGTGGTTCCAATTTTTTATGTCACACGATATTACCACAAAGGTTAGTGTAAATTTCAGTAAAGAACACATTAAAAGGTAATTTAAGGGGGCACAAAAACGCAACAAATGACCCAATTTTTTGGTAAAATATAAAAGCCAAGGTTGCACCGAGTAAATAGCTACCCAACATATCAAACCATAAAATTGCATCCGCTCATGAAATGGCGACAAATTCAATACCCTGTATTTTCTATAGTTGATGCTTTAAAAGCCTCCTATAGGTCATCAGTTTAGCGTCTGGTGCTAGAATTTTTGCTCTCATTCCAGCATCCATGGCGATATGTAACATATGTATTGAAATCAATGTTTTCTGGCTCCCTGCCGCATGCGTTTTTGTTTGTACGTACGTATATGTGGGGGTAAAGGGGTCTCAAATTTTTGTAACTTTAGCTTGGGATACATGGCGGGGTACACACGTGGGGTGTGTGGAGAATTCAGGCGGCAGCCCAGGCGCCAGAAAGCAATTTCTTGTCGCCATGGTGATCTGGCGCCTGGGGTTTGTCCAGCCCTGTTCTAGGTTTTATTGTTAAAGCACAGTTGAACATGTTGAAGTTAGAAGCTGATTGGTTACTATGCATAGCTACACCAGATATGCACACCAGTTTTAGTAAATCCCCCCAATGTGTCACGTGACCCAAACCTCGCATATAATATCTTTTCGTGAATTGAACCCAAAGTCCTCTATGTTTTCATTTTTTTGGGTTGTGAAACATTTAATATATTTCATATTTTATTTCTGAACCTGCCAAATGTATATTTTTGAGCACAAAAAAAAAAAGACTGAATAGTAAAAATAAATACTGCATGTGATTCGGTGTAGTTTAGCATGTGATGTCAAATCTTCACAAAATGTTCTGCCAAGATGTAGTCTGAACATCTCTTCATATTAATCACTTTCACCTGTGACACATCCTGCTTTATCTTTTTTGCATCAGACAATCTGTCTGCCTTCATAAGCTGTTTTGTATTGCATGCACTCACTACAATTACTTGCTGTTTATAGTCCCAGCTGAATGCTCATCTCCCGCAAGAAGCTTTGCACTTAACCCAAAATAACAGTTTCTCTTGTGTTTTTATCTTTATAATAGTGCGTATAGGTTTTTACTAGGTTACCTTTTATTATATAAGCTATATTTGGAGTATGAGGCTCATGTTTTCTCTTGATAATACATAACAGTTTATCTACACTTGTCTTTATCTTGTCAGATTATAATAACATGGTGTATTAGCCCATTCCAACAATTTTCTTGCAAGTGTTTTGAATCTTAGTACAGAATGAAAATATGAGTTTTTAGTTTTTATTTAGTGGAGACCATTTGCAGCTGATATCGATCAAGATATTGGGACACTGATATAAATTGGATACATTAAAAAGTTGCCCATAAAAAGCCAATGAATATCTAAATGTCTGTTGCCACACAAGGTTAAATACTGTGTATGTATAAATATATATATATGTATATATATATATATATATATATATATATATATATATATATATATATATATATATTAGTGTCTTTTCACAAATTTTTTAGTGGCTATTTCATACAGAAGTTTATTTTTTTTTAAAGGAAACTTGTCCTGAGTTAGTGTTGGTACAAGGTGAGGATGCCAAACTACATCTCTGCACATGCATGAGAGGCTCCCACCCCAGCTGCCCCCTGGTTTTCTATGTGCCCCATTCACGCTACAAAGTGGAAAGGTGTGGAGTAGGGATGAGCCGAACACCCCCGGGTTCGGTTTTAACCACTTCCCGACCGCCCCATGTACATATACGTCAACAGAATGGCACGTACAGGCAAAAGGACTTACCTGTACGTGCCATTCTTCCGGCGGTGGGGGGTCCGATCGGACCCCCCCGCCGGCCGGCGGGACGGTCGGGATCGCTTCAGGAGCGATCCGGGATGAGGGGACGGCCAGTGGTTTCTGGCCACCCCCTCGCGATCGCTCCTGGCGAATCAGATGCTTCCTCTGTCTGTGTCAATCAAAACACAGGCAGAGGAAGTGATGTCACACTCTGCGCGCCGGTCAGAAAGACCGGAACGCCGAGGAGTAAACACACACAGGTTAGTGCACCAACAGTACACTGACACCAGTACACATAGGCACACAAATAACCCCCCTGTCACCCCCAGATCACCCCCAGATCACCCCCCAGATCACCCCCTCCCCCCCCAGTCACAGTGTCACTAATTGCAGTGATCATTTATTTACTGATCACTGCATTTAGTGTCAGTGTGACTGTAATAACTGTCAGTGCAGTTAGTTTTAGGTCCAAGGTAGCCCCCTACCCCCCCCCTAATAAAGGTTTAACCCCTTGATTGCCCCCCAGGTAACCCTTTCACCCCCTTTTGCCAGTGTCACTAAGCGATAGTTTTTCTGATCGCTGTATTAGTGTCACTGGTGTCGCTAGGTAACCATTTTTTTTTTTTTAGGTAACCGCCATGTTTATATAGGTTCATAAATAGGTTTATAGGTCAGGTACCCCCATATTACAACCTAAATAAAGGTTTTAACCCCCTGATTGCCCCTAGAGTTAACCCTTTCACCAGTGATCACCGTATAAGTGTCACTGGTGACGCTGGTTAGCCAGTTAGTTATTTCGTTATTTAGGTTCCCCGTCAGGTTTTTATATAGTGTCAGGTACCCCCATATATTACCTAATAAAGGTTTTAACCCCCTGATTGCCCCTAGTTAACCCTTTCACCCCCTTTTGCCAGTGTCACTAAGCGATCGTTTTTCTGATCGCTGCATTAGTGTCACTGGTGCCGCTAGGTAGCCAGTTTTTTTTTAGGTAACCGCCAGGTTTATATAGGTTCATAAATAGGTTTATAGGTCAGGTACCCCCATATTACAACCTAAATAAAGGTTTTAACCCCCATATTACAACCTAAATAAAGGTTTTAACCCCCTGATTGCCCCTAGTTAACCCTTTCACCAGTGATCACCGTATAACTGTTACGGGTGACACTGGTTAGATAGTTTGTTTTTTATACTGTCAGGGCACCCGCCATTTATTACCCAATAACGGTTTAACCCCCTGATCGCCCGGCGGGTGATATCAATTAGGTTTTAGGGTCAAATAAGGTCTGCGTCGCCCCAGGTTAGT
This sequence comes from Lithobates sylvaticus, assembly GCA_028564925.1. Taxonomy (NCBI): domain Eukaryota; kingdom Metazoa; phylum Chordata; class Amphibia; order Anura; family Ranidae; genus Lithobates; species Lithobates sylvaticus. The sequence continues at coordinate 160,639,707 of CM053027.1, read as the reverse complement.
GCCAGTACCGCAAACACCCACGCACAAAGCATACACCTCCCTTACTGGTACAGTATCTGAACAGATCAATATCTGATCTGATCAGATCTATACTAGCGTCCCAGCAGTTTAGGGTTCCAAAAAAACGCATTGTTAGCGGCATCAGCCCAGATACCTGCTAGCACCTGCGTTTTCCCCCTCCGCCCAGCCCAGCCCAGCCCAGCCCACCCAAGTGCAGTATCGATCGATCACTGTCACTTACAAAACACTAAGCACACATAACTGCAGCGTTCGCAGAGTCAGGCCTGATCCCTGCGATCGCTAACAGTTTTTTTGTGGTAGCGTTTTGATTCAGTCGCTAACAGTCAGGAGCTTTTTTACCTGTAAATCTCAAAAAAATAAAAAAATAGTTGTCGTTTTATTGTTCTCTCTCTATTGTTGCTCTTTTTTTACTCCATTCTATTCTGCAATGTTTTATTATGTTTTATCATGCTTGCTTTTCAGGTATGTAATTTTGTTTACTGTGTTTTAGTGTTAACCATTTTTTTGTTTTCAGGTGCGCCATTCAGTTGCAGCGCGGATTTATTTATCTTGACAGCAACAGTGTTTGCTCCCACGATACATAAAGACGCGATTCCAACACTGTAGGAGGTGATTTCACCACCACAGTTAAAAAAAAGAGCATATATGCCGAAGCATGGGGGCAGCAGGGGGCGGAGGAGCGATTGGCTCCTAATGCTGCGTACATACGGTCGAAATTCCGACGGAGCCTTGCCCCGTGGAAAAGTGCAACTGTGTGTACATGGCATAACTTTTGTGGGAGGATGCCCCCATGCTTCGGCATATATAAATGGTGCATGTATGCCCATCATTAGAAGTGGGTGGATGAAGGGAGGTATTCTAATGGTGGGCATACCCACCGATCAATCTCTTTTTTTCGTTCAGCCAAGAGGCTGCATGAAAAATAAAGATTACAATATATGTCCAGTATGTTGCTGGACTTTGAATGGTTATACCAGAATGATGCCTGCAGGTTTAGGTATCATCTTGGTATCATTCTTTTCAGCCAGTGATCGGCTTTCATGTAAAAGCAATTCTAGCGGGAAATTAGCCTCTAGACTGCTTTTACAAGCAGTGGGAGGGAATGTCCCCCCTCCCGGATATAAACCGCGCCATTGGGAAATTGGGAAAGCGTTTTATCACACCGATCTTGGTGTGGTCAGATGCTTTGAGGGCAGAGGAAAGATCTACGGTCTAACAGACCCCAATTTTTTCAAAAAAAGAGTACCTGTCACTGCCTATTGCTATCATAGGGGATATTTACATTCCGTGAGATAACAATAAAAATGATAACAAAAGAAAAAAATGGAGGGAACAGTTTTAAAAATAAAATAAAAAAGCTAAATAAATAAAAAAAAAAAAAAAAAAAAAAAAAAAAAAAAGCACCCCTGCCCCCCCTTCTCTTGCGCAAAGGCGAACACAAGCGTTGGTCTGGCGTCATACGTAAACAGCAATTGCACCATGCATGTGAGGTATCACCGCGAAGGTCAGATCGAGGGCAGTAATTTTAGCAGTAGACCTCCTCCATGAATCTAATGTGGTATCATGTAAAGGCTTTTAAAGGCTTTTAAAAATGTATGTAGTTTGTCGCCACTGCGTGTTTGTGCGCAATTTCAAAGCATGTCGTGTTTGGTATCCATGTACTCGGCCTAAGATCATATTTTTTTTATTTCATCAAAAATTTGAGCAATGTAGTGTGTTTTAGTGCATTAAAATAAAAAAAAGTGTATTTTTTCCACAAAAAATGCGTTTGAAAAATCGCTGCGCAAATACTGTGTGGAAAAAAAAAATGCAACACCCACCATTTTAATCTGTAGGGCCTTTGCTTTAACAATATATATAGTGTTTGGGGGGTTCAACGTAATTTTCTTGCAAAAAAAAAATATGTTTTCATGTAAACAAAAAGTGTCAGAAAAGGCTTTGTCTACAAGTGGTTAGAAGAGTGGGTGACGTGTGACATAGGCTTCTAAATGTTGTGCATAAAATGCCAGGACATTTCAAACCCCCCCCCCCCCCAAATGACCCCATTTTGGAAAGTAGACACCCCAAGCTATTTGCTGAGAGCAATGTTGAGCCTATTAAAATTTTTTTTTTTTTTTTTTTGTCCCAAGAGATTGAATAATGAAAAAAAAATATATATATATTTTTTTTTACAAAAAGTTGTCACTAAATGATATATTGCTCAAACATGCCATGGGCATATGTGGAAATACACCCCAAAATACATTCTGTTGCTTCTCCTGAGTACGGGATACCACATGTGTGGGACTTTTTGGGAGCCTAGCCGCGTACGTCACCCCAAAAACCAAGCACCGCCTTCAGGCTTTCTAAGGGTGTAATTTTTTTATTTCACTTCTCACTGCCAATCACAGTTTCGGAGGCCATGGAATGCCCAGATGGCATAAAACCCCCCAAAATGACCCCATTTTGGAAAGTAGACCCCCCAAGCTATTTGCTGAGAGGTATTGTGAGTATTTTGCAGATCTCGCTTTTTGTCACAAAGTTTTGAAAATTGAAAAAAGAAAAAAAATATTTTTTTTTCTTTACTTTCTTCATTTTCAAAAACAAATGAGAGCTGTAAAATACTCACCATGCCTCTCAGCAAATAGCTTGGGGTGTCTACTTTCCAAAATGGGGTCATTTGGGGGGGTTTTGTGCTATTTTGGCATTTTATGGCCTTCGAAACTGTGATAGGTAGTGAGGAGTGAAATCAAAAATTTGCACCCTTAGAAATCCTGAAGGCGGTGCTTGGGTTTCGGGGCCCCGTACGCGGCTAGGCTCCCAAAAAGTCCCACACATGTGGTATCCCCATACTCAGGAGAAGCAGCTAAATGTATTTTGGGGTGCAATTCCACATATAACCATGGCATGTGTGAGCAATATATCATTTAGTGACAACTTTTTGAAAAAATTTTTTTTTTTTTTTTTTTTGTCTTTATTCAATCACTTGGGACTAAAAAAAAAAATATTCAATGGGCTCAACATGCCTCTCAGCAAATAGCTTGGGGTGTCTACTTTCCAAAATGGGGTCATTTGGGGGGGTTTTGTACTTCCCTGCCATTTTAGCACCTCAAGAAATGAGATAGGCAGTCATAAATTAAAAGCGGTGTAAATTCCAGAAAATGTACTCTAGTTTGTAGACGCTATAACTTTTGCGCAAACCAATAAATATACGCTTATTGGCATTTTTTTTACTAAAGACATGTGGCTAAATACATTTTGGCCCAAATGTTTGATTAAAATTGAGTTTATTGGATTTTTCTTATAACAAAAAGTAGAAAATATATTTTTTTTTCAAAATTTGCAGTCTTTTTCCGTTTATAGCGCAAAAAATAAAAATCACAGAGGCAATCAAATACCATCAAAATAAAGCTCTATTTGTGGGAAGAAAAGGACGCCAATTTCGTTTGGGTACAACATTGCATGACTGCGCAATTACCAGTTAAAGCAGTGCAGTGCGAAATTGAAAAAAGACCTCTGGTCCTTTGGCTGCCAAATGGTCCGGGGCTGAAGTGGTTAAAGTGAAACAATAAAAGTGTAATATTCCTTTAAATTTCGTACCTGGGGGTGTCTATAGTATGCCTGTGAAGGGGCGCATGTTTCCCGTGCTTAGAACTGTCCCTGCACAAAGTGTCATTTTTGCAGGAAAAAAAGCTATTTAAAATCACTCGCAGCTATTTATTAATTGACGGCTCCCGTCACACAGAGAACAGTCATTCATTTAAAGTCATTGATAAAAAAAAAGTCATTGATAAAAAAAATTAAAAAAAAAAGCTTGGGGGTCCCCCCAAATTCAATTACCAGGCCCTTCAGGTCTGCTATGTATATTAAGGGGAACCCCGGGCAAAAAAAATGGCGTGGGTTCCCCCTCAAAATCCATACCAGACCCTTGAGGTCTGGGATGGACTTTAAGGGGAATCCCCGTCCAAAAAAAAAAAAAATGGTGTGGGGTCCCCCTCACAATCCATACCAGACCCTTATCCGAGCACGCAACCTGGCAGGCCGCAGGAAAAGAGGGGGGGACGAGAGCGCCCCCCCCCCCCCTCCCTCCTGAACCGTACCAGGCCACATACCCTCAAAATAGCATTGATTGCTGTATAAATGACAATGGTCCCAAAAATGTGTCAAAAATGTCCGATGTGTCCGCCATAATGTCGCAGTCACAATAAAAATCACTGATCGCCGCCATTACTAATAAAAAAAAAATATTAATAAAAATGCTATAAAACTATCCCCTATCTTGTTAACGCTATAACTTCTGCGCAAACCAATCAATAATCGTTTATTGCGGTTTTTTTTACCAAAAATATGTAGAAGAATACGTATCGGCCTAAACTGAGTAAAAAAACGTTTTTTTTATATATTTTTGGGGGATATTTATTATAGCAAAAAATAAAAAAGAATGCGTTTTTTCAAAATTGTCTCTCTTTTTTGTTTATAGCGCAAAAAATAAAAACCGCAGGGGCGATCAAATACCACCAGAAGAAAACTCTATTTGTGGGAAAAAAAGGACGTCAATTTTGTTTGGGAGCCACGTCGCACGTCCGCACAATTGTCAGTTAAAGCGACGCAGTGCCGAATCGCAAAAAGGGGCCTGGTCCTTTGGCTGCAAATTGGTCCGGTCTGAAAGTGGTTAATAAAGGAATTGTCAAAGACCGTCTCCTGTCATTTTTACAATTTTTGACACTTTTTTGGTGAAATGGTTGGGGTACTTTTGTACCCCCTTACCATTTCACACAGGTGGGGGGGGGTGATCTGGGGGTCCCCTTGTTAAAGCCCCCCCGCCCGCAGACCCCCACAACCAATGGCCAGGGTTGTGGGGATGTGGCCCTTGTCCTCATCAACATGGGGACAAGGTGCTTTGGACCCCAAAGCACCCTCCCAATGTTGAGGGCCTGTGGCCTGGTACGGTTCAGGAGGGAGGGGGGCCGCTCTCGTCCCCCCCTCTTTTCCTGCGGCCTGCCAGGTTGCGTGCTCGGATAAGGGTCTGGTATGGATTTTGAGGGGGACCCCACTCCATTTTTTTTTTTTTTTTTTGGCCGGGGTTCCCCTTAATATCCATAGCAGACCTGAAGGGCCTGGTAATTGAATTTGGGGGGGACCCCCACGCTTTTTTTTTTTTATCAATGACTTTTTTTTTATCAATGACTTTCAATGAATGACTGTTCTCTGTGTTACTGGAGCCGTCAATTCATTAGCCGCGAGTGATTTTAAATAGCTTTTTTTCCTGCAAAAATTACACTTTGTGCAGGGACAGTTCTAAGCACAGGAAACATGCGCCCCTTCACAGGCATACTATAGACACCCCCCAGATGTGATACTGCAATGCTGTACTAACAGCACGCACACACTAATCCCCAGAATCACAGCAGATAATGTCAGCAGTCAGCAGCACATAATATCACTGACACTGGAACACAATATACGAGGCCGCCGGCGCGGCGGCCTTATATAATGTGGGGCGTGTACTAAACCCCCTGAGCTATAATTGGCCAATTATTGCTCTCCTCGCTGCTGGCTCTATGATTGGCCAAGCATGCGGGGTCACAGTGCATGCTTGGCCAATCATTAGCCAGCAATGCACTGTGACTGGCGCAGTGCATTGCGGGCCGTTCGCATCACACAAATTTGATGCGAATGGCCCAAATAGTTCTGGGCTCGATGAACGGGCGAACGCCGATGTTCGATTTGAACATGGGTTCGAATCGAACACCGGGCCCATCCCTAGTGTGGAGTTAGGAAAAAAACTTTTACCTTTTAGTTATGCTTTAAAAGAGAAGTATGGGGTTTTGTTTTTGTTAAAATCATACTTACCTAGCTGGATGCAGCATTGGTCCCCCGCTGGCTCTAACACTGAGACCCAAGTGCTCAAACACCACCGATTACTTGGTTCTCAGAGCTCTCTGACAGTCACTGGCTCTCTGCTCTGTCCCCATGCTCACTGGGGTGCTGGGCTGCGGAGAGGGAGACAGCGGGCAGCTCAGGCTCTCAGCAGCTTGCTGATCGGTTGAGCCGGGTGCCGGTCCAGACATGTGGACGGATCCCGACTATATGATCACAATCCTTCCCGAGTCTGGACTGACTCTGTGACATCAGCCGACAGTGAACTTCAGCCCGCTGTCTGCTGAAAACAGGTCACAGCAAACAAGCTTTGGCTGTACTTCTCCTTTTAATTTTTTTTTTGTAATTTGTAATTACCATGACAGCTCCTTGTCAGACACACAGTTCTCCCACTATAAATATCTAGGTCAGGCCTGAATTTGGTTGGTGACTCCAGTATAAAATGGCACAGATCTTCTTTAAAACAGATACAGGTGGTTTATACGCTTTAAGATTATTTTCATGAATTATTTCACTAGGTGTCAGGTTGCTGCAAAAAGTTAGACGTGCAGCATGATTAAGAATAAATTAGAAAATCATTGTCATGATAAACCATTCAGTATGCATCTGGCAGCCAACGGGTATTTATTCCTACAGTTTTCTTTCATAGAACATCTCCTGCTTGGAAATAAGCAGCTTTGGCAAATCTAAATTTTCAAGGACATCACCACCTTGCAATAATAATTCATTCTTAAGAATGAACCCTGGAATGATTTGTTAGACAAGTAATTATCAAGTTCTAAATCTGAAAGAGACACTAAGATAGTAGAATATGCAACTTGTCATTTATATGCCATGGTTTCATCAGTGTCCTGTGTCTTTTTAAGCTGAACTCCAGGTATATAATATAGTTATGTAATCCAAACTTTTTACATTTGTTTTAAATACAGCTATTGTAAGAAATTAAATCATTCTTTATATTAGCATCATGTAATTCCCTGCACAGGAGGACTCTGGCTGGTAGAGGGAGGGCTGGTACTTTAAGCTAGCTGGAGCTTTACTGCACATTGTAAGCAATTTAATACTGGGATCATGATAGAAAGAGGTGATTCTACTTATGAGGTATTAATACTCTGTCATTGTACAATCAGAAGGTTTGGGGTGAGTCAGTTACCCAGCCGTATTGCTAAAATACAATGGAGAAGCAACCAGGCTATGTTGTCTGGCCTACAACAGAAATAGAAATACAAATGTTGTATTTTATTTCAGTATCGTAGGGAAAAGCTAAATCACCAGTCAGATTTGTATATGTAGCGGCCATAACCCTTGGTTGGGCGGCCTTGACTTTTGGGCTTACCGATTACCTCCGCTTGGCTTGTTCCTCCAGGTCTAGGGGTTCCCAGAGTTAGTACCCAAAGACTTTGCACGCTGACACCATAAAAGTCCTTTTGAAAAGGTTTTTATTTGCAGGGGTAACATCCAACAGACACAGTCTCATGTGGGAACAATGGGTAAGGGTGAAGGAAACTCAGGCACCTTGAACTGCTAAGTATACGTAAGTCTCTATTCGCCAACCCAGAGAGTAGCCACTCGCAGCTGGGTGCTTCCAAGCTGAACAAATCTCTAGCCAGAGATTATGGCAGTCAGTACTTAAATTATGAAATTTGCACAGTCTCAAACCTTAAATCAAAGTGGCACTCCGAAACAAAACAGGAACCTTTCCTCAGTACCTGGAACGTTATCCGTCTCCTTGACAATATTGGGAAAGCATGGATTCTCTAGTGTCCTTGACAACCCAGCAACCAGGCACTTCTCTGCACTGTTGGCCCTCCTCCGAAGAGTCCTCTCCAGGTCGCTTACACGAGCATGCGGTGCCCCTCCAAGTTGAGAGCGCACCCGGGCGCCTTGAATCCTCCCTCAGTCACTGCGCCTCGGACCAGCCGGTTCCGAGACTTGGGAACAGACGGATCCTTGCCCCAGACCAAGCGGGTCTGTGGAGCTTGTCAAACCAACCATGCTGCGGGGCGGCACACACTCCCCTGACCGGGACCCCTTGCGGGGCTACCCCGGTCCAGATCCAGGAACAGGCAGCTCTGGCCTAACGAAACCCCAAACACGTGACTCCAGCATCATAAGTACCCTTCCCCAGACTCCTCAGCGGGGGCCAAGCGCACCCACTGATTGGCTCCAGGGAATGCCGGTACCCAAACGTCCAACCAGGCCTGGTTCTGAGCCTTTCATGTGTACCTCACCGCACACATAATCAGGCAGAACCCCAACACAGCCCAGCCAAACTGATGCCAAGGCTTCCCTATCCAATTAGTTCTCAGAACCCCTTTACTGTTCTGAGAGACAAAAATAACTAAATTTACACTTAGCGGACACCTTGAAAAGGTGTCACCGCTACATATAGCAATATGTGTCCCTGCTGAAGATTTCCCTTCACTATTTGGTGAAACCATTGTCAACATAATCATCAATGAACTGAGCCCCAGATAGATGTACAAACTTGACTGGGGTTCTTATTCTCCCCACTCTATTAAAACTGAAAATAATTTTGACTAGACACATATTTTAATTTTCCATGTAGTATCAGAAGTCTTCAGACAGGCATATTCCTTTGTTCCCTGCTTACATGGCCCTCCCTTTTGACAGCCAACTTAGCCTGGGCGCAACAGCTATGAATTTTTGTTGCTGATGGCTAAATCCCATAACAATCACAAAATCATTCAAAAGAAATATAGGATGGACCAATAAATTGTGTATCAATTATTGTAAAAAAAATATTATTTTCTAATATTGTTACATAGTTTATTTACAATGTACTGTGTACAGTTTACATTTATTGTGAGTCCAAAGTTCTCCTTTAATCTGTCAGCACTTAGCAAATTTGGGTAATGACTCTTTCATTAAATACCTAGAATAGTTAATGCATGAAATATCAAAAGTGTCTATATCAAAGAGACAGCTTTACTTTGAGGTCAAAATCAATATCACCAGTTTTTTTTTGTTATATATATGTATAGAAAATATCAACTATGACAATTGCGTCACATATTGACAAAAATAAAAATAATTCTAGGTAAATTAATGTTGTCGTTTTGTAACAACGTTCATTTTGTACATTTCTTAATTTATAACGATTTTTTATTTTGCTGTTTTTTCCAGTAAAAATATCATGGTTGTTTTACTCTACCCCAGATCAGGTATAATAAAATCATTTTTCTATAAATTGTCTTACAGAACAGAAATTGGTTTAATGAGGACTGAAAATCATCAAAGATTTACAATGTCTTAAAGAATTTGTTAGCCCAACATTTCAAATTCCCGATATGTGCCTGCTGTACCATGTATTTGTATGAAAAAATATCTTGTTCTCTTTGTATTGCGTCCTTTGTTTGAAATGCATATATACAAAAGCCTGTGATATTGATAACACTTAACTGTGTCAAAATTAGACTAGAACTAGACAAGGGTTCCCTACGCACCAAAAGGTCACTTAACTAAAACTTAACCTTTATTGTAAATCATAAAAAGTATGTAAATGACCATAACAGTATACCTATAGGATGAGGTTAATGCCATTATATATAAAAATCAATGTTCTATGTCTATGTGGAAATATTACTCTATCAAGTTTAAATGGTGAAAACGTCTCTTGAATATATACATACAGTATAGACAATATGAGGGTTATAATTTCCTCCTATATTCAATATAAAGGCTCCAGGCTGTATTAGAGTATAAGTAAATTAATGGTCTACTCACCAACCCCCACAAGAGATGGGGGTATATCTGTCCTCCCATCCATTGGCCATGTATGCTAGTAAATACTGTCTTACTGAAGATTAACTATCTAACTTCTGCCCTATGAAATCATCTATCTCTCAGATATGCGATACAGGTACACTCATTCATGTGGACACAAATAACCATTGATGGACGAACCCCATATATCACCATATCCATGTTTGAAATACCATGTGGTCCTGCCAGACCTCCTGTTTTCCTATTAAAAACTGACCATGTTAGGCAGAGGAACCCAGCGTGGTAAATGTTTTAGCTGTGCTGGGAACTGTCTGCTCCCCTTCAATGATCAGATCAGTGCTAACACCCCTTTCCCCCTGCACAGCCATCCACTGGGAAGTTAAGTGTGCTGCTATTTCTCCTCCTCTAGCTCTCTGAGCTCCTTATGCAGCTGAGAATAGAGGGAATGTGTGACCACGTATAAAAATTTAAGAAAAAAGGTATTTATGATGTTTTTTATATGTATACACAAATATTTTACCTTCCATTTCAATGAGTTGTTTAACAAGATAAGAGTCCACATACTTTAAAGTAATAAAGGTAATTTGCATATAAGCGATGTGAGAGATATTATGTGACCCTTAGAAATTACATAAGACTGAAGTTTTGGCCAAGAAAAACTCAAAGGTAAGGTAATCTGAGGAAAACTTTGGAACTTTGGGCACTTGTGAAGTAAGGAGGTGTGGTGTCCAGTTGGTGATGAAGTACTGTATCTGCATATTGTCTTTCTCATCTACTTAAAGTCACATTACCCTGTCATATTGCTTGCATTCCAGGCATTCATCTCTGGGTGCAAACTGCCCTTGCACATTAGTACCACTTGGTGCCCTGTCCCTTTCAGCCTCTCATAGAGTTTTGCAAGCTGGCGGCAGTAGGGTGATCCGTCTGCCTGCACCAAAATGCCAGGATCTCATGCATTGGGCCTAAAAGCCCAGTGTGCATGAGCCCTATAAAGAAAAAACATCACTTATCACTTTTTCCTGAATGGCCTCTTTTTTGTATTTTATGGTAAATGTCTCTAATATGTGATTGAATGAGTAAAAAATAATGTCCATCCAGTCTAGAGACATCAATATGAAATGATGAACGATGCACCCAAGGAATGTGATATGAAAGAGAGAGATGACTTCCACCACTAGACACACTGACGCTTACCGACTTCCTATGATCTCTTATTAGGGGGCGATCACAATCGCTTTCGGCTTAAAACCCAGTCAGGGCTTTTGTTAAACACAGCAACAGTCACAGCCACAGCGTCTTCATAGGTTTCCACCACTCAACGGAACATAATGCCATATGATCCCCATGAAGAAATAAAAGGTTTCCATAGTGTAAAATCTGATGGTAATTTTAATATAAAAATGTATTGCACTTACACTAGTAGATAAACAGAGCATGAAAAATCAAGTCAGCTGGCTCTCCAATGCAGCCCGTCACTCCGGAACCTGCACAAACGCGGTGACGTCAGCACGTCGCTCCCCCTATGCGTTTCATCACAACTGACGTTGTCAAGGGGCACAGGCGGCGTGCTGACTCACCGCCTTATATGTATCTCCAAAGGGAAAACCACACGTCGTTCTGAGCTTCAGGAAGCGGTCTCCAAAGCTACTCCAAGTGCCCAAACGAATGAGGAATAGAAAGCTTGCATCTCATTGACAGTAAAAAACGGTCTCTCCTATTGAGGATTGAATGGAAAAATTATACTATTCTAAATCCGAGGACTTAAACACAATCGTGCAATATTTATGATTCCAATGAAAGGTCACTAATGGATTCATAGCTCACTGCACAACTTCCATCAAACCACATACAATCAACCTCTATTTCCACCAAAACAAATTGGATCGGGGATAGGTCTTTTGGCTAATTGGATACACAATTGGGGAACATCTGCCTCTCAGAGGTAACATGAGATTAAAAATAATTTTCTCCGCCAATTGGACCGATCGGAAAAGAGTCCCCTTTACAAAGGCTGGAGAAATGAAAAACCTCTATGGGGACACCCACTCAATGGGGCATAGCGACCTCTGATGGGGATTTCTCCAATGAGGGCTGAAACAATCATCTGTGTCTAGAGGCATAGCAGCCTCTAGTGGTAGTTTTTCAAAGGTGAATGAACATAAATTTATTTGGGAGCAGATCCTCCCCCATTGGGTTCACAATTGGGCATCACCTACATCTCACAGAGTACTCATGAACTTAAAAATATAAATTAATGAATAAAAATAAAAATGGAAATAAAAACGGATTAATTATTTAATACAAAAAGGCAGAATTTTCGGCCTATATAAACGACCGGAAGAAAGTCTGGTCTGAAGGACCAAAAAAATCAAAAGACCTCAATGGGGACAACCACTTACCAAGGCATAGCAGCCTCTGGTAGTAATGTCTCAAAAGGAGATTATGAAAAAAACACCCACTTCAGAAGCCCTGCTGTCACGTACTTGAAGGGAGACTGAAATGACGAGGTCGGCTTCTCTTGTATCTCCAGCCCAGGTCCCGCTGAGGGTGGAACAGAGGGAGCTGAGGGACAGGAGAAACACGAGTGCCTGCAGATGTAGACCCAGAAACTTGAAGCAGAGGATGCGACCTTGGGAAGGCAGGAGAACCATCTGATTAGGAAGGGCAGCTGTGCACCATGGGTCAGCTGAGTTTAAAGAGGCACTTTGCTTGGACTGCAGAACTGGGACATCAGGCAATGTAGAGTTTCTGGCAGGCTTGCAGCAGGAAGTCGCAGCTGGTCATAGGACCGTGGTCGCAAACACTCGGATGGCAGTGTTGAGCCAAGCAGGGAACAGGAGCGAGGTCACTAGGATAGCTGGGTTTGGTAGCAGGTGGGCAGCAAGGTACCAAGGCATTAGGCAGAAGCAAGGTCAAATGGGAAGTTGGGATCAGGAGCCAGTAATCAGGAGTATAGCAGAGTTCAGAAGCAGGGTCAAGGAAAGCCAAGTTCAGCAACAGGTATCAAGCAGGATAACAGCAGGATTCAGGGTATCAGGGAACAGCTGAAGACCAGTCAGCATTCATCAGGGGTCAGTGCACCCTTTAAATAGGCCGTCTGGTGGAAAATGGCACTAGGGATGCACTCCTGCGAGTGTGGCTCCCCCCTATGGAAATTTTCTCAGGGTGGAGATGATATAGGCTTGAACCAATTGTGGAGCATGCACATTGAAGGAAGGTTCCCATTAATTATCTTCAGGGCCATAGCCCTTCCACTTAATGAGGAACTGAGTTTGGCCCCTTCTCTTCCTGCAATCCAGGACAGCTTCAACCTCAAATTCTTCATTTCCTTCGACAAGCAGTGGAGCAGGAGTCTTAGGTTCTCAATCAGGAAAAGGATCAGCTACAGACCGTTTTAAGAGGGACACATGAAACACTGGATGAATTCTCAAACTCCCTGGCAAGCTTAGCTCCAAGGCTAAAGCAATAATCCTCTTCTTTACTTGGAATGGGCCAATGTACCTTGGTTCTAATTGCATTGAGGGGCAAGCCAGCTTTAGGTTTGCAGTAGATAGACATACCTTATCCCCAGGTTTCAGGTCTAGATTACCCCTCCTCTTCTTGTCATAGAATCTTTTATTATTTGCCTGAGATTTAGTAATAGCTTCTTGCAAGAACTGGTTGTTGGATCGCAAGAACTCCAGACGATCCTGTACTGTTGGTTCCGAAGATTCTTGGGGGACATCAGGCAAGAAGGATGGGTGAAACCCATATTTTGCAAAGGTGTTTGATAGCAGAATGTATTGAGTTATTATAACGGCAAAAGAGATGCCCAGTCATCTTGTGCAAATGAAGAAAAACAATGCAGCTATTGTTCCAGGGTCTGGTTCGTTCTCTCCGTTTGACCGTTAATCTGCGGGTGATAGGCAGATGATAAACAGTGTTTAATGCCCAAGACTTCACATAAGGATTTCCAGAATCTGGAGGTAAATTGTACCCCATGGTCTGAAGTAATGTTAACAGGAATACTGTGTAGACGTACTTCTTCCCTGATGAAAGAAGAGGAAGTTTCTGTAGCAGAAGGGGTACCTTTCAGGGGCACAAAGTGGGCCATCTTGGACAAACGATCCACAATTATGAAAATGGTGGTAAATCCTTCGGACAGGGGTAATTTGACAATAAAGTCCATAGAGATCATGCTCCATAACTTATCAGGTACAGCAAGAGGTTCTAACAGACCCCAATTTTTAGCTCTATCAGACTTGTTCCATAGACATGCTGTGCAAGATTTAACATAGTCCCTGCAATTTTGTACCAAGTCTGGCCACCAGAAAGAGTGAAGAACTAGATTTGAAATTTTATGTACTCCAAAATGTCCTGCCAAGAGGTGGTCGTGGCACATGTAGAGAACTGCTGTCCGTAACTGCTCTGAAACAAAGATCTGCTCACCATGAAAAAAGAGACCCTCTTTTAGCTGAAGGTGAAGTTCCTGAGATGGAGGATGATCCAGGACTGCTGTCTTGATATGAGAGATGAGATCAGTCTGTAACAAAAGAAATGTTTTAGTGGGTAAAATGGTATCAAGTTCAGGGGGCACCTCAGTATCTTTAAACATACGTGAAAGAGCCTCAGGCTTCCCTTTTTTTAGATCCAGGCCGATAGGTGACAGGGAAGCAGAATCTTGCGAAAAAGAGGGCCCATCTGGCCTGGTGGGGTCTTAATCTTTTTGCTGCTCTCAAATATTCAAGATTCTTGTGATCAGTGAACACAAGAATAGGGCGTGCTGCTCCTTCAAGCAGATAACTCCATTCCTCCAGGGCTGATTTAAAATAAGTAACTCTCGATCACCAACATCATAGATCTTTTCTGGGGCACTTAGTTTCCTGGAGAAAAAAGCAACAGGGTGAAGTAGGAATTTTGTCCCTTCTCCTCGTTCAGACAGTATGGCTCCCACAGCAATTTCAGGGGCATCAACCTCGAGAACATAAGGCAAAGCAGGGTCTGGATGTTTCAGAATGGGTGCAGATGTAAAAAGACCCTTCAGTCTCTCAAATGCAGTTTGAGCTTCCAAGGTCCATGTGAAAGTGCCTAATCTTGTTAACTGTGTGATAGGGGATATGATACCAGAAAAGTCCTTGATGAATTTCCTGTAAAAATTGGTGAACCCCACAAACAGTTGCACAGATTTTTTTATCAGTAGGGGCAGGCCAATCGAGTACTGAAGATACCTTCTGTGGATCCATGGCAATCCCATCGGCGGAGATAATGAGACCCAAGGACTGGATGGTGAACTTCTCAAATTCACATTTCTCCACTTTGGCATTGAGATGATGTTCCGTCAGTCAGCTTAATACTTTCTTTACATGGACCTGATGTAACTCTAGAGAAGTAGAAAAAATTAGAATGTCATCTAAATAGACAATAGTAAATAAGTCAAGAAAGTCCCAGGACACATCATTCACAAAATGCTGAAAGGTAGCTGGTGTGTTACAGAGTCCAAAGGGCATCACCAGGTATTGACCGTCTTCCATTCATCACCCTCTCTGATTCTGATCAGGTTATAAGCTCCCCTTAAATCTAATTTGTGAATACACATGCTTCTTGTAGTCTCTGGAACAGTTCAGGGATGAGTGGTAAGGGGTACCAATTTTTAATGGTTACTTTATTTAAGTCTCAATAGTCAATACAAGGCCGGCGTGCATGATATTTCTTCTCAACAAAATTTTTTTCCCCACTCCAGCAGGAGATAAAGATGGACGGATAAATCCCTTGTCAAGATTTTCATTGATGTACTTTTGTACTAGTTCAAGTTCAGAGAGTGGGTAGATTCTGCCAAAGGGGATTTCTGCACTAGGTAAAAGTTTGATAGGACAATCGTAAGGTCTGTGAGGGGGAAGAGTGTCAGCATTCTTTTTATTGAAAACGTCCAGATACTCATGATAGTCAGAAGGCACAAGATTAGCTGTTTCAGAGTCCACATTGATCCAGGGAAGTGGTTCTCCAGGACTGGGTGAAGGAAAAATAATTCTCTGCAATAATCAGAAGGAGAAGACACTTCCCCAGTGGACCAATTGATGAGGGGGTTATGTGCCTTCAACCAGGGTTGCCCAAGGATAACAGGGAATCTAGGGGACGTAATGACATCCAAACGGGAGAGTTTCTGATGCCCAGAAGCTGTAAGACACAGGATAGGTGCAGTCTCTAGAGTGACAGGTCCAGATTTGATGCCTGAACCATCCGCCGGGTGAACCGAGAAGCTGTTTCTTTTGGCAAACAGGGGCAGTTCATGCATGGCTGTGAAGGAAGAGTCCACAAAACAACTAAGGCCCCAGAGTCCACGATGGCGGAAACAGCTAGAGTCTTTTCTGCTAACTGGAATGAGACTGGCAGCAAGGTGTGGTTTTGGATGATTTAGTGCAGCAACAGTATGAGGTGGAGGAGAGGGTCTCCAAGGATGTCTTCGGGGATAAGTCCATAGAAAGTGTCCTTCATCGCCACAGTAGAGACAGAGATTGTTACAGCGAAGTCAAAACTGTTCTTGTTTGGACAGAGGAGATCTAGGATAGCTGGCATGTGGAACCTTCTTGATGTCAGTGGCGTTCTTAGGAATGGCCGAAGAGGAGGCAGGTAATGGGGCCTTGGAACAAGCAGGCATCAGATGGAGGTTCCCAGCTCTTTCGGGCTGTCTTTCGCACAGGCGGCGCTCAATCTGTATACAGAGATTAATTAAGTCATTCAGGGAGGTGGCTGTTCCCACCCTGGCAAGTTTATCTTTGATAGCTTCAGACAGGCCGAGACGAAATTGGTAACGTAATGCTGAGTTATTCCACTTGGTATCAGCGCGCATCGAAAGTCCGATACATAATCCTCCACAGGCCATGAGCCCTGTTGCAAGTGGCTCAGAGTGGTTTCAGCAGTCTGGTGATGGAAAGGATCAGCATACAGTTGATCCATGGCAGCGAAAAAAACATGGCTCAACTTTACCCCCCTCCTTTTATTCCCCCTTCTTATTTACACCATTGGTAGCGTGTTATATTGGTACAACTTTTTCTTTTTGCCTGCCTCCAGGTCACCAAGTGACACTTCCCCCCTGAGCTTACATTCTTGTTAGCATTCTAAATCCATTGTTACCAATAATGCCTCATTTGTATTCCTTGATCATTGTATACATTGTATTGGACTTTTGATAACAATGAATACTCCTTGTTTTTCTTTGATGTGTTACCAATAAAAATTTTGAACAAGAAAAGTCAGGTCACTAACCTGGCTATGATTTCTTTTAGAGTCAATCAAATCTCATGACGGGGTAAACAAAATTAGAAAATAGATCTCCAATTTATGTGTTTCATTTGTGTTTTTAATCAATTACCTGAAATCCAGCTTTAAGTTGTAGGAAGAAATACAGAAAATATTTAGCTGTATAAGGCTCTCCGCCTTACAATGCAACATAATGGAAAGTAATTATTTGACCCTTCTGTGTTTCTAAGACATACTTGCTAAACATCTGAGACAAACAGAAGGGATAATACACAATATTTTTCATGCAGTGCTGTCGTATTGGATAAATCCATTTTGTGACCTATTTTAGTCTTGGTTCTTACAAATGTAGTTCTGCAATAACACAGATAAAGAAAAAAAACAGGTCAATGCAGTTCAACTTTTTCCAGGTCATCTAAACAAAAACTCACAAGGGGAACGTTATTAATTTTATTAGTAGGATAGGAGGGGGTTGACAGTCAGTTTTTCTCACTGAATCAGGTTCTAACTTCTAAATTGTTGGTCTAAGAGATAAGTAACAAACATTTTAAGAGACAAAGCATATGTTATGTTATTTAGTAATTTAGTCATTGAGCTTTAATGTTATTGATTAAATAACAATAAATATACTGTGTACAGTATCTTACAAAAGTGAGTACTCCCTTCACATTTTTGTAAATATTTTATTTTTTATATATATATATATATATATATATATATATATATATATACCGTATTTATCGGTGTATAACACGCACTTTTTTCCCCTTAAAATCAGGTAAAAATCGTGGGTGCGTGTTACACTGATTGTGAGCGGAGGAGCGAGTGCCGCCGATATCTATACATAGCCAAGTGTACTCGGCTATCCTCGGCTAGTTATGCTCACAGTCACGCCCAGTCCCGCCCTATGATGGACATAACACAGGGACTGGGCGTGACTGTGTGCGGAGCTATTTGAGCCTAGCCGAGTACACTCGGCTATGTATGTATATGGGCGGTGCTCGGCTCCGCTCACAGTCACTATGGGAGGAGCCGAGAAGAGCCGAGAAAAGCCGAGATACACAGGACCGGCTCTGTGTATCTCGGTGGTGCCATTTTCAAACTGCAGTGACACTGACATGTCACTGCAGTTTAACTGCAGCCTGGGCAAGGCTGAAAATGACACTAAGAAGGCTGCAGATGGACACTGACACATGGACACTGACAAGGCTGCAAATGACACTGACAAGGCTGCAAGGCTGCAAATGACACTGACAAGGCTGCAAATGACACTGACAAGCATGCAGATGGACGCTGTACAAGGCTGCAGATGGACACTGATAAGGCTGCATTGATGGGCATTTAAATGTAAGTTTTTTTCCTTAAAACGTTTTTTTCATTAAAATTCCCTCCTAAACTTGGGGTGCATGTTATACGCATATAAATACGGTATATATTTTCATGTGACAAAGAAATTACTTTGCTACAATATAAAGTACAGTTTGTATAACAGTGTAAATTTTCTGTCCCCTCAAAATAAAATAAAATAATGTCTAAACGGCTGGCAACAAAAGTGAGTACACCCCTAAGTGAAAATTTCCAAATTGGGACCAAAGTGTCAATATTTTGTGTGGCCACCATTATTTTCCAGCACTGCCATAACCCTCTTAGGCATGGAGTTCACCAGAGCTTCACAGGTTGCTACTGGAGTGCTATTCCACTCCTCCATGACAACATCACAGAGCTGGTGGATGTTAGAGACCTTGCGCTCTTCCACCTTCCATTTGAGGATGCCCCACAAATGCTCAATTAGGTTCAGGTCTGGAGACATGCTTGGCCAGTCCATCACCTACAGTCAGGTCCATAAATATTGGGACATCGACACAATTCTAATCTTTTTGGCTCTATACACCACCACAATGGATTTGAAATTAAACAAACAACTTTAACTGCAGACTCAGCTTTAATTTGAGGGTATTTACATCCAAATTAGGTGAACAGTGTAGGAATTACAACAGTTTGGATATGTGCCTCCCACTATTTAAGGGACCAAAAGTAATGGGACAGATTACCAATCATCCATCAAACTTTCACTTTTTAATACTTGGTTGCAAATCCTTTGCAGTCAATTACAGCCTGAAGTCTGGAACACATCACCAGACGCTGGGTTTCATCCCTGGTGATGCTCTGCCAGGCCTCTACTGCAACTGTCTTCAGTTCCTGCTTGTTCTTGGGGCATTTTCCCTTCAGTTTTGTCTTCAGCAAGTGAAATGCATGCTCAATCGGATTCAGGTCAGGTGATTGATTTGGCCATTGCATAACATTCCACTTCTTTCCCTTAAAAAACTCTTTTGTTGCTTTCGCAGTATGCTTCGGGTCATTGTCCATCTGCACTATGAAGCGCGGTCCAATGAGTTCTGAAGCATTTTGCTGAAAATGACCAGATAATATTCCCCGAAACACTTCAGAATTCATCCTGCTGCTTTTGTCAGCAGTCACATCATCAATAAATACAAGAAAACCAGTTCCATTGGCAGCCATACATGCCCACGCCATGACACTACCATCACCATGCTTCACTGATGAGGTGGTAGGCTTTGGATCATGAGCAGTTCCTTTCCTTCTCCATACTCTTCTCTTCCCATCACTCTGGTACAAGTTGATCTTGGTCTCATCTGTCCATAGGCTGTTGTTCCAGAATTGTAAAGGCTTTTTTTAAATCTGGCCTTCCTGTTTTTGAGGCTCACCAATGCTTAACATCTTGTGGTGAACCCTCTGTATTCACTCTGGTGAAGTCTTCTCTTGATTGTTGACTTTGACACACATACACCTACCCCCTGGAGAGTGTTCTTGATCTGGCCAACTGTTGTGAAGGGTGTTTTCTTCACCAGGGAAATAATTCTTTGGTCATCCACCACAGTTGTTTTCCGTGGTCTTCCGGGTCTTTTGGTGTTGCTGAGCTCACCAGTGCGTGCTTTCTTTTTAAGGATGTTCCAAACAGTTGATTTGGCCACACCTAATGTTTCTCTCTGATGGGTTTGTTTTGTTTTTTCAGCCTAATGATGGCTTGCTTCACTGATAGTGACAGCGCTTTGGATCTCATATTGAGAGTTGACAGCAACAGATTCCAAATGCAAATAGCACACTTGAAATGAACCTTTTATCTGCTCCTTGTAAATGGGATAATGAGGGAAAAACACACACCTGGCCATGGAACAGCTGAGCAGCCAATTGTCCCATTACTTTTGGTCCCTTAAAAAGTGTGAGGCACATATACAAACTGTTGTAATTCCTACACCGTTCACCTGATTTGGATGTAAATACGCTCAAATTAAAGCTGAAAGTCTGAAGTTAAAGCACATCTTGTTAGTTTCAGTTCAAATACATTGTGGTGGTGTATAGAGCCAAACAGATTAGAATTGTGTCGATGTCCCAATATTTATGGACCTGACTGTATATCAGCGTGAGCCGGTCGGCAAGGGGTTAACACACCTACTCCCCATTTACACCTGAGACCTTGTAACACTAATGAGTCACATGACACCGGGGAGGGGAAATGGCTAAGTTGGCCCACTTTGGACATTCTCACGTAGGGGTGTACTTACTTTTGTTGCCAGCGGTTAGACATTAATGGCTGTGTGTTAAGTTATTTTGAGGGGACAGCAAATTTACACTGTTATACAAGCCTTACACTCACTACTTTACATTGTAGCAAAGTGTAATTTCTTCAGTGTTGTCACATGAAAACATATAATCAAATATTTACAAAAATGTGAGGGGTGTACTCACTTTTGTGAGATACTGTATATAGTTAAAGATGTATGTGCTTTGTCTAGATTCCATGACTGAGGTTTACAACCAGTTTAAGGAAAAAATGGCAATTGTTTATTATATACAAATGTCTTCTAGTTAGGATTCAGATCTATGCTAATATGTTATTTTTACATGTATGAAATGGCATCTGTTTTCTACTGACATACAATAGTCTGTAACCTTGAATAGTAAAATTCTAATTTCATTATCATGAAATCAAGTGACCACAGGGAGATTCGAGGATTGCCACTTACACCAAGACCTGTTTTTCAGAGCCCCTTTACATTGTACATATGGGGTTTAATAATGCTCAATGTTACAGTAGGAAGACCCTGAGATCCTTCAAGCAGGTCCCTGTTAGTTACAGCTTTGCTTATCTGCTAATATTCTATTCTCTAAGCTTGCAGCATAATAAGAGCTCAGGAGGTGAATATGAAAGTGAGTGCATACCCCAAACAGTACCCCCCCCCCCCAAAGAGCACCTGCTCTATACTACCGTAGTAAAGAGGCCAGAGCCTAATGCATCTCCCTTTGCTAGGACTGTCAGGTGTCCAGGGCATGCAGAGCTGGTTAAAAAAAAACTTGCAAAGGAGGTGGATGCTCTCCCTTACTAGTGTGTTTCTATGTGTTTAGAGTCTTGCTGCCAAAACAGACAGGAAGCATTGATGCCACTGAAAGATGGTTGCAGCCTGGTACCAGGCCATGGCCTGGTGTCTGAAAAACACTACTTTAGACCACTGGTGTGAATGTAGTGGAGTAATAGTAAGATGGAATAATATATTTTTGGAACTGAAAATGAACATCATGCTATTTGAACCTTAACATAACAGTATTTTTATTTATATTATAGACAAAAGATTATAGTCACAGTGCACAGAGCAAACAGTGAGGATTTAAAATGGCCAATGAATGAGGTAACGTCTAATATGTACAGTATGTAAAGATTTACTGTTGCATTCTTCATGTAAAAAAATGTACTTTACATCAAACACTGTTCTTTGAAGTTCATACATATTCTCACAAATCCTTAACATAGAATTGTAATAAATTATTTCTAGCAACACATTTTACAGCTTAGAATTATCTTGTGTAATAAAATAACCATTACATGTTTTGCCAAGATCATGAAATGAATTATTACAAAAAAAAATATTATTGCCATTTTATAATAAGATATAAATACTTGATGAAATTATAACCTGCAGGTAATTATTCTTTATTATTCATTTTGATTATTCATCTTCAAAGATCATTTTGAAATGATTCTTAAAAAAAAGAAGGGAGAGGACCTGCATCACAGAGCTCCCGCACTGATCCTCCAACGATCCTTTTCCCGGGAATCGAGGCAAATCCTGCACAGGAATCCCCCCTGAAGTGCCCAGTAATGATGACAAGTCGTACAGAGGCCATGCAGACCCAAAAAACCTGTGGAGGCCGGAACGACGGATTTCCAACATGGCGCCACGGCTCCCCTATAACAGCCTGCTCAAGGCACAGAGAAGCTAAAGAACGTGGGTAAGCCCCCTAAGGCTCCTAAAGGGACGGGGAAAGAACCCTCAAGGGACATGGTATACTATGCTCAGAAAATGGCAGGTCAGGCAGCCCAGGGGAGCGGAGAGGACATGCTCAGTACCCCTGCTGTGTTCCACTCCCAGCCGGAGGATGAGACAGACACACAGGGCCATGCAGCATCCCCTAGTTAGAGCCTGCCAGACATGGATGAGGAGGATGAGGGAGAGGAAGTTGAACAACCTTCCCTAGCAGACATACTATGTGCAGTACATAAATGTACAGCATCAGTACACACTCTGCAGGAGCAATTTGGAGGCCTGAAGGAAGAACTGGGGTTCATAAGACATGATTTGCAAAAAACAAGGGAGCGCACTACCGCGGCTGAAGGCCGCATTAGTGAGTTAGAATACAAGATCACGCCATTGCTAAGAGACACGCAGATAACAGCCAGGATTGCCAGAGCAAACAAACTTAAATCTGACAATATTGAAAAACATTGGAGACGGAACAATATCCGCATAGTGGGGCTCCCAGAGAACACTGAGGGCAGAGACCCCACATAATTTGTTGAACAATGGCTCCTACATGTATTTGGAAAGAAGTGTTCACCCCACTGTACTTGGTGGAACGTGCGCACAGAGTGCCACCCAGGCCCTTTCCCCCAGGATACCTAACACGCACCATGATAGCCAGGCTACTAAACTATAAAGATAAAGAAATAGTGCTACGCTAGGCAAGAGAATGTCGCAATGTTCAATTTAATGGGGCCCGCATTTCATTTTATCCTGACTACTCAGCAGAGATGCAGAAGCGCAGAGCTAGATTTACCGATGTAAAGAAACAATTGCAAAGGCTCAGGGCAAAATACGCCATGCTATTTCCGGCGAAACTCAGGATAACGGCAGGGGGACAGACCCCCTTTTTTGAGGCGTCCGCATGGCTGGATGCTAACGGAATTCCATCAGACAAGGAAGAGGCGCAGCAGAAGGGGATTGATCCGACAACCTTAAGATTCCGCCAGTATACAAAGAAGAATTTCAAATGTTTTGCTGGGAAGCCTCTACCTACTGATATTCCACAAGCATGGAGAGCAAGTGAAGTGACCTCAAAACAGTTCAGTGACATTTTAGTCCCTATTACCCACAAGTTTGAACCAAGTGGTTCTTAGAGTTACGGGTTAAGTTGTCATGGGCAACCCACAGTTTTTTGTACACACTTTTACCCATTTTTTTTTCCGTTCACCAATGCATCCCCTACCTTCTCTTAGGTAGGGTAGAGGGCCTTTTCTTAACACTTTGGGGGTCTTACTCCCCACGCAACAAAAAGGGCAAGGTGATAGTTTGTTTCACAACTTTAAATGATATCTTTATTTCATGCTACAACAGCAGCTTCAGCTCAAGCAGGAACCGGCAAGCAAGCAGAAGGGACTGTGACAGATGCGGTTTCATCTTCCATACCAAGGAGAATTACACTTTTTTACACTTGGCGCGCCACAACTATGCATACCCTAAAGCGCCTAGGGTACACATGATGCCTTATCCTACATTCCCTATGAGAACATATACAAATGTGCACAGTGTCGTTGCTTTCCTGGAACATTAGGGGAGTTCAGAGTCCTCTGAAATGCACCATGGTTACCACCATTCTTAGAAAATACTCCCCCGCCATATATGCATTGCAAGAGACCCACTTGGAATCGGAGACGGACTCATGCCTGGGATTCTCCTGGGCTGGGCATACCATTCCACACACACCTCTTATTCCAGGGGTGTGAGTGTATTGGTGCATCTCACTATAGATTTTCAAATGATAGATAAATTGATAGATGATGAGGGGCGGTATGTTATATTATTGTGTAAAATCCACCAATTGAAATGTATAATTGCTGCCATATATTTGCCACCTCCTTTTACTACAGAGGTACTAAGGGTATTGTTGACATATCAATTGGGACACCCAGATGTTCCCTTTATAATTGTGGGAGACCTAAACTGCTACATGGATCCAGTACTAGATAAGCACCCTCCTCTGGTGACTTCCCGCACAAGAGCTCGAACGGCATTTCAGAAATTTGCAGAGGAGTTTGGCTGGGTGGATCCGTGGCGCAGTCGCAACCCACTACAGAAACAATTCTCCTGTTTTTCTAAGACTCACCTTTCCCTGTCCAGGATTGAATTGTGCCTCTGCACACCCCAAACGGTACATTTACTGGAGGATATTAGATACCTGGTGAGGGGGGTGTCAGACCATTCTCCCCTATTGGTTTCCCTGGTTGCCAGGCAGGCAGCGGACTTGCCGAGGGCACCATGGAAACTCAATGCATTCTGGCTCAACCTATTCCCCTCACATGAAAGGTTTCTGGATGAGATCTCTGAGTTCTGGAGATGCCATGAGGATCATCCAGATCTAAGTTTAACATGGGAGACATTCAAAGTGTTTCTCAGGGGAGTCCTAATCACAGAGGTCTCAGGCATTAAATCCAAACCCCCCCATTAAGGAGCAGACAAAACAGTTGGTAAGCCGACTAGAGGCAGAATATATTGAAGACCTCTCTGACGCAGGTAGGGAAGCATGGCTGGCAGCACAGGAGGCGGTTGTTGAGGTTACAGGAGAGGCAGCAGACAGAAAAAGATTTTTCAATAAACAGACATTTTACGAGGAGGGCGAGCAGACTGGCCGTCTCCTGGCAAAAATAATGAAGACCTCCCGGGCGTCTCCATCCATCTGGGCACTACGTATCGAGGGAGGGAGACTGGTAAACACTCCTACTCATGTTATGAAGGAAGTGGTGGGGTTCTACTCCGACTTGTATAGATCCAGGGCGACTTATTCAAACACTGACAAGGGATTACCTGCAGGGAATTGAGCTGCCTAGACTGTCGGATTCTCAACGCGTGCTCCTAGACTCCCTGATTAAACTCGAGGAACTACAAGAGGCTCTTAACCTCTTCCCGAATTCAAAAGCCCCTGGAGATGACGGTCTTCCCATGGAAATCTTCAAACAATATGGGGGGGTCATCTTGCCTCGCCTGCAAAAATTTCTTAACAATGCAAGGGAACGCCAAAGCCTGCCTGATTCCATGACCAGAGCTAATATAATTCTTCTACTGAAACCGGGAAAGGACCCCTTAGACCCAGGTTCATATAGACCAATATCGCTTTTGCAGAGTGATATCAAAATCCTGGCAAAGGTTCTGGCCCTGAGACTCATAAGGGGCCATATCCTTCATTATCCATTTGGACCAGGCAGGATTCATGCCCCAAAAATCTACTGCCATTAACATTTACTTTACCTGAACATTCATACACAAGCAGATAACATGGGGGACAGGGCTTTACTCTCACTGGATGCCCATAAGGCATTTTACAGTGTGGAATGGGAATACTTATGGGCTGTCATGGGCAAATTTGGCTTTGGCGAAGGGTTCCTGTCGTGATTAAGGCTATTATACTGCTCACCGCGGGCAGCCATCAGAGAGGCGGGGCACGTTTTTGCTCCATTTACCCTGCACAGAGGCACCAGGCAAGGGTGCCCACTGTCACCACTACTATTCGCCATCGCCATCGAGCCCATGGCAGCCCTAATCAGAGCAAACCAGAGAGTGCGCGGATTCCAATATGGGGAGATTCAGGAGAAGCTTATGCTATACGTGGACGACACCATGCTGCTTCTGGGAGACACAGCAGACTCCCTGAGGGAAGCTATGGCAATAATAGGGGAATTTGGAAAATACTCAGGACTCATCATTAACTGGACCAAATTCTCACTAATGTTGCTGGATGCAAATCTGGATAGCGGAGGACGGACGATATATAACATACTGCCTTAAGTACCTGGGCATTCAGGTCACGTAAGAACCACTAGATTTTATCTCCCTTAACCGGACCCCACTATTAAATAGAATTCAGGATAAAACTAAAATCTGATAAAATTGATTTTCATGCCCCAACTCCTATATATACTTCACAACACACCAATGGTGATCCTATTAAAAATGTTCAGAATTATTAATTCCGTTTTTGGAAGCTTCATATGGTTAGATAAACCCCCAAGGATAATACTATAACTACAAAAATCTAAGGCATTGGGAGGCCTTGCCCTTCCTAATCCTTGGGCCTACTACCTGGCAGCTCAGGCGCAACATATAGCCCGGGCAATGCCTGAAGTGACAGGGGTGGAGGTGAGGAGTATACAATTTTAACCCATCAGGGCCCTGATGTGCTCTGCCTCTGGACAGGAAGACGTACCCACTGGTATGGAGGCCCTAGCATATGCAAAATCAAATAAACGATTCCCAACATACGTTCTGATGCAGAAGGTATAGAATAAACTTAGACAGCTGCAGGAGGTGGAGGGCTTCACTGAGTATAGTCCAATATGTGTAAATAGGTACTATGAGGAGCTAATGTCGCTGCATTGTAGTGCTCGGTGGAAGAGGTACGGGGTCATACACATTATACATATTTTTACAGCGGGAAAACTGATTCCCTTCCCTGAGTTGAAGGAGAAATTTCACCTCCCACAATCAATGCTCTTCCACTATCTACAGCTGCAACATGCAGTGAAGGCACAGGCTGGGGGGGGGGGGTGGACTCTTTCACCGACCCCGATCTTTCGATACATGGCTGATGTATCACAGTTTCAGGGCTTTATCGCTAGAACTTACTCTATGGTACTCAATATTTTACTGGGGCGATTCCCACAGACTGCATCAAGGAAATGGGAAAGGGATGTGGGAATATTTGAGGATGAGCAAAGGGAGGAGGCACTCCAGGCAGTACAAATTTACCCAGTTAATGTGGCCTAGAGGTTTTCTCAATTGTATATTGTACTCAGAGCACACTTCACGCCTGACAGACTGTTCCGAATGGGAGTGAGACTGGACTCCAACTGCCCCAGGTGCGCAAGAGAACACGGTGACTTAATTCACCAGCTCTGGAGGTGCCCCAAACTACATTTATACTGGACAGGGGTACTGGCCACCATTAACAGTGAATACCAGACCACCATACCTACAGACCCAAAGCCATGCCTACTTGGGATACTAGACGACATTCCCATGGAGGACAATGCTTGTTTCAAGCTCGCAAGCTAATCCTCCGGTATTTGAAGGTGGTTGAGCCTCCAGGGCTGAAGGAGTGGATTGCCCAAATGGGGGATACTCTAAGGATGGAGAAGTATGTTTTTCAGCACAGAGGTAGACCGGGAAAGTTTGATAAACTTTGGGCACCCTGGCTGGACACTCCCGGCCTCTCTCTGGTTGATCTTGTCATGGACAGGATGTTTAGGTAAAAGACGGGGAAGTGAGGGACAGGCCGGGAGGGTGCAAAATGTGAGGCACCCACCATAGGCAACTCTGAATATGAGGCACACAAAAGAAAACACAATGCCAAATAGCAATACTACCTGTGTTGGATAGGCTGGATTGGTATTGGAGGTCGAGAGAAACGTTTGTATATACCTCTTGCATGGTTAATTGCATCTTATGACAGATTATTTGCTTGAAATGTGAGCTGTAAAATATGTATATCTGTATTGATAATTAATAAACATCTTTTTATTAAAAAAAAAAGAAGACCCTTCCAGGATTCGTTTTTTTTTTTCTTTTAAAGGCTAAGTTTACCTATAACAGAAACTGGCCGATGCAAACAAGAGGTCAAAGTGGTTTTAAATGCACTGTGGGATTTATTAAAATATAGTTAGATGCAGATACCATACTGGAAGGCAGTGATGTAAGTAACTGAGTTAAAATAAACTGAGTTACTTAACGCAGTTACTTTAGAGGGTAACGAGTAATCTAACTGATTACTTTTCCCCTCATGGTAATGCAGTTCCCATTACTGAGTTACCTCAATTACATCTACCGCCACTAGATGGCAGTAGTGTAATTCCGGTGTCCTGCCAAAAAAGTTCCCCTGCCGGATAAGGACCCCCTGTACTGCGCAGGCGCAGCGCTTGCGGAGTACGAAGGACTATGGAGCTTACGAAAATTGTCGAACCTAAACAGCTCTGAGTGAACCCTACACCGCGCAGTTGCAGTTAACATGTAATTGTACGAGGCTATGCCGTACGCTCCCGATGCTCATGCTACTCTTTAAGGGGCATCTATCGTGTAACTAAGGGGCGGGTCTAGTATTACTGTAACCAAGGGGGGCATTTATTATTATTGTTATATATCGAGCTCTGCCCATTAATTTAACATTTGCCCTCTTCTGTAGCCATCCGCCCATTACACGATATAATAATAATAGACCCGCCCCTTGCTTACACGCTATAACAGATCTGCCCCTTGGGTAGAGTAATAATAGAGCAGCCCCTTGGTTACACGATATATAACAATAATAATAAATGCGCCCCTTGGTTACAGTAATACTAGACCCGCCCCTTAGTTACACATATAGAATATTAAAAAAAGTCACAGTTACTTTGCTGCGTAACTAATTACTTTTCCAATGTAGTAACTGAGTTACTAACGCAATAACTTTTTGGGAGAAGTAATTTGTAACTTAACTAATTACTTTTTTAAAGTAAGATGACCAACACTGCTGGTAGGCCATTTCTGTTACCCATTCAGCCTGGTAGAAATATTCCATTGTTGGCATCCTTATGTCCTGGGTTAATTGCAACAGCAGCTATTGGTTCCCTCCTCTAGCATTTTAGGAGCAAACATGCTTCTTTTTTAAAAGCTACACAAGGGCAGTACATGCCTCTGCCTATTCTTACAGTGCTGAGCTTAAAGTGGATGTAAACCCTCACATATACTCAGTGAAGTTAACAGCCTCAGATGATACACAGGGATGAAACAAATCTCCCTACATAAGTATTACATGTATATCTGCTGTCTTCATCTTTATATACTGTTTAGAAAGTGCACAATGTGTTAGGAGATTTTCCTGGTTAGCATTGCAGTGAAGTCTGGGCATACAGCCAAGATAGTTGACTGGAGGAAAGGCACACACCCCCTCTCTATATATTTAGAGACGTTCAGCTCTGTTTGTTGAATCATTCAGCACGCTGCTAATCTATTTATAGCATTCTCCCAACACAAAATTCAGGCTGCTTTTATCATATGTGTCAGAGAACTTGTCAGGAGTTATCAGGCTGATAACAGAAGAACGGAGTAGGAGACAGCTACAGGACATAGTGCTTTGAAGAGAGATAACAAAACACTACAGATATATGTGCCCAGCTCAAATTTCATGAATCAGGTTTACATCCACTTTTACCAAAGCTGGGATAGGTGGAGAGAGAGAGTGTGGCTTTTGAAACATCTGTATCTAACTATAGTTTTCAAGAAAAAGAAGCAGCCGGCAACTCCATAACATCAAGCGTATTTATTGTAAAGCCTTCACAGTGAGTACAGTCAGCAGCAGACTAGTTTTGGCGATAAGCCTTGTTCACAGAAAACTATAGTTTAGCTTAAAAAGTAATGTGCTGTGTCTTTAAGTACGTATTGCAACTAATTAATTATTCATATTCAAATTACATGAGAAATCCAAAAATATCTCAGAAAATGTGCAAAAAAGCAATAATAAAGTAATAAAGTGCTAATCAGTTAACAGTTCATATATACAAAATCATGAAAATCAAAAAGGTTTTCAATCGAAGAGAGTTCATCCAGGTGCCAAGACAAAAAGTGCTCTGTGCTCAAAAGCAAAACTGGTGCTTTAATGTCTCAAACATGCTCCTTAAGCCACAGAAGCTGCTTACCAGAACCTTATGATCTTACAAAGGATATCATCAGCACTTTTAGTGTATTCCACTTATGAGAACCGACACTCTCACTGCCTGAACTTAGTGAACATTAGGGATGAGCCGAATACCCCCGGGTTCGGTTCGCACCAGAACCCGCGAACGGACCTAAAGTCTGTGCGAACTTAAGAACCCTATTAATTACAATGGACGCGAACGTTCGCAATCAAAAGTGCTAATTTTAAATGCTAATATGCATGTTATTGTCATAAAAAGTGTTTGGGGACCTGGGTCCTGCCCCAGGGGACATGTATCAATGCAATTTATTTTTTTAAAACGGCAGTTTTTTCAGAAGCAGTGATTTTAATAATGCTTAAAGTGAAACAATAAAAGTGTAATATTCCTTTAAATTTCGTACCTGGGGGGTGTCTATAGTATGCCTGTGAAGGGGCGCATGTTTCCCGTGCTTAGAACTGTCCCTGCACAAAGTGTCATTTTTGCAGGAAAAAAAGCTATTTAAAATCACTCGCGGCTAATGAATTGTCGGCTCCCGTAAAACAGAGAACAGTCATTCATTGAAAGTCATTGATAAAAAAAAAGTAATTGATAAAAAAATAAAAAAAATAAAAAGCGTGGGGGGTCCCCCCAAATTCAATTACCAGGCCCTTCAGGTCTGCTATGAATATTAAGGGGAACCCCGGCCCAAAAAAAAAAATGGCATGGGGTCCCCCTCAAAATCTATCCCAGACCCTTGAAGTCTGGGATCGATTTTAAGGGGAACCCCGGCCAAAAAAAAATGGCGTGGGGTCCCCCTCAAAATCCATACCAGACCCTTATCCGAGCATGCAACCTGACAGGCCGCAGGAAAAGAGGGGGGACGAGAACAGCCCCCCCTCCCTCCTGAACCTTACCAGGCCACATGCCCTCAACATTGGGAGGGTGCTTTGGGGTCCCCCCCAAAGCACCTTGTCCCCATGTTGATGAGGACAAGGGCCTCATCCCCACAACCCTGGCCATTGGTTGTGGGGGTCTGCGGGAGGGGGGCTTATGGGAATCTGGAAGCCCCCTTTAACAAGGGGACCCCCAGATCCCGGTCCCCCCCTGTGTGAAATGGTAAGGGGGTACTACCATTTCACCAAAAATGTAACAAAAATGTTAAAAATGACAGGAGACGGTCTTTGACAATTCCTTTATTAAAATCTTCTTTCATTTTCTTTCTTCTGGTCTTCTTCCTTCTTCCTTTCTTCATCCTTCGGTTTCTTCATCTTCTCCTTCCGGCATCTTCTTCCATCTTCTTCTTCCATCTTATTCTTCCTCCGATACGCTTCTTCTTGCTCTGGTCTTCTCGTCCGGCATCTTCTTGCACGGCGTCGGTGTCTCTTCTGGGCTTCTCCGCGCAATGGGAGGCTCCCGCTGTGTGAGGCTTCGCTGCGTCTGACAGGTCTTTTATAACGGAGGGGGGGCCACCTGGTGACCCCGCCCCCTCTGACGCATGGGGACGTCATGGGGAATTCCCTATGGCTTTCCCCATGGCATCAGAGGGGGGCGGAGTCACCAGGTGGCCCCGCCCTCCATTATAAAAGACCTGTCAGACGCAGCGAAGCCTCACATAGCGGGAGCATCCCATTGCGCGGAGCGGCCCAGAAGAGACACCAACGCCGTGGAAGAAGATGCCGGAGAAGACCAGAGCAAGAAGAAGCGGATCGGAGGAAGAAGTAGATGGAAGAAGATGCCGGAAGGAGAAGATGAAGAAACCGAAGGATGAAGAAAAGGAAGAAGGAAGAAGACCAGAAGAAAGAAGATGAAAGAAGATTTTAATAAAGGAATTGTCAAGACAAGACCGTCTCCTGTCATTTTTTCTTTTTTCTTTTTTGGTGAAATGGTAGGGGTACCCCCTTACCATTTCACACAGGGGGGGACCTGGGATCTGGGGGTCCCCCAGATTCCGATAAGCCCCCCGCCCGCAGACCCCCACAACCAGTGGCCAGGGTTGTGGGGAAGAGGCCCTTGTCCTCATCAACATGGGGACAAGGTGCTTTGGGGAGGGACCCCAAAGCACCCTCCCAATGTTGAGGGCATATGGCCTGGTACGGTTCAGGAGGGAGGGTTTTTTTTGGGCTGGGGTTCCCCTTAATATCCATAGCAGACCCGAAGGGCCTGGTAATTGTATTTGGGGGGACCCCCACGCTTTTTTTTTTTTGTTTGTTTTTTATCAATTACTTTTTTTTATCAATGACTTTCAATGAATGACTGTTCTCTGTGTTACGGGAACCGGCAATTCATTAGCCGCAGATGGCTGCCTTAGATGACACAACAGGCCAGAAGGGTAAAAGTTTAATGTGATACTGCAATGCTGTACTAACAGCACGCACACACTAATCCCCAGAATCACAGCAGATAATGTCAGCAGTCAGCAGCACTCAGCAGAATAATCACAGCACAGATAATGTCAGACTCAGCAGCACTGCAGAATGGATCACAGCAGATAATATCACTGACACGCTGGAAAACACTACATGAAGCCGCCGGCGCGGCCGCCTTATATAGCGTGGGGCATGTACTAAACCCCCTGAGCTATAATTGGCCACAGGCATCCTGTGCAAACAAGACTCGGACTGTAGGTTTGTTCTTAAGTAGAATCTGTTTGTAATTTTGAACAGGTAAATTTTTAAGTGTAGCTCCCTCCAAAAAAAGCTTTTTGGAGAACATAGGAAAGGGTTATCACCCCTGTAACATTTGTTTTGCTGTCTGTGCACCTGTTCAGAACATTTCACCTGACTTTCCGTCCCAATGACAAATGTTTTTGGAAAAGTGGGGTTTTTATTGAAACAAGGATTGGTGATGAAGCATCAGTAGAGAGGAGATACATTTTTCCCAAATTAAATCTAACAGGATAGAATTTCCCCTCCAAGGGGTAGATTTCCTCTCACTTCCTGTTTTCGTTTCTAAGTTGGATGTTCGAAAGTAGGGGCCTACCGTATATACTCTGCAGAAATTTTCCGCATTAGATGTTGGTGTTGCCACAACACTGTAAGCCCTCACAGTTAATCTTGGTGGGCACAGGAATGGGCCCTGCTGAGACTTATTAGATCAAGATTTGTAATTACACGCCCCTGTTACACAACACTGCAACCCCTCACAGATACTGTACTCGGAGCACAGCAGTCAGTAAGCCCTCACAGTTACACTTGGTGGGTGCAGGAATGGGCCCTGCTGTGAATTATTATATAAAAATTTGTAATTGCACGCCCCTGTTGAACAGGGCTGAAAAATTGGGCCTTAGGGACTGTTGCCACAACACTGCAACCCCTCACAGATACTGTACTCTGAGCACAGCAATGAGGCCTGTTGCAAAGCATTGCATAAAATTTTTTAATTACACACCCCTGTTAAACAGGGGCTGAAAAATTGGGCCTTAGGCACTGGTGCTGGTGCCACAACAGACAACACTGCAACCCCTCACAGATAGTTTAATTAAATGAGGGGCGCTAGTACCAACAAGAGATACTAAATTAATTAATAGGTTAATTAATTGTATATTCTGAACTGTATAGTAGAGACTAAGAGCTTATTGAAAAAAGGTGTGCAGACACAATATAGATCTACCATGAACTAAGCTAATTAATAACTATTTAAAGTGATAATAGTGAACCACATTTGGTTACTCATACATTACAACCATTATAATGTGAATAATAAAAATTGGTTAGAGTGTGTTTATACAAACAATAATAACACCAGACACCTAGCGTGACCCAGTGAGGTATAAATTAATTATTACCCCAAAGATAATTAACACACAAAATAGAGCTGACCGAGCTCTATTTAAATTAAATAATATAAATATAACAGACCCTGTACCTTGTATCACAATGTGTACAACGAAAGTTAATGATCAAGCACTTATGCCCAATCTAATATATAAAAAGTGCAAACCAACAAATTTGGCAAATATCCCAATATCTTGGGTACATCCAAAAAACGTGAAAAATATTAATATAAATTAGACAGTGTTAATTGATATAACGCAAAGTTCATGTAGTATATAAAAAGTGCAAGCCAACAAAATTGGCAAATAATCCCAATATCTTGGGTGCATCCAAAAAACGTGAAAAATATTAATATAAATTAGACAGTGTTAATTGATATAACGCAAAGTTCATATAGTAGTCCTTGCTGCAAAACGCCACAATCACTCCTGTAGATATAGCTTGTGCACCATCACCAGACAAATTCTCGATCCACCCAATGTGAGAACCAGCAGTATTAAATGGCCTCTTACCAAATGGAGTTGATTACTTTGTTTAGAAGCAATCAAATGCGCTTTCACAGGATTGTGCCTGTACACTGAGTGACACACCCTCACTCAAGGGCTCTCTTCCCTCTATCAGACCAGCTCAGATGGAATGGATTGGAAACATATGTGGGAATATAAAGAGAGGCGCACCTCATAGCGTAATAACGTTTTATTTAAAAAATAGCATAAAAAAACACAGCAGCCAATTGCTCACTTACATTTTCCAGTGCCTACCCGGCACTGAGGCTACTTGCGATATGTTAAAAGATTCGATGGAGCAGCGGATCCTTCCCTCCTGGCGTGCGTCTCTAGCGTGCGTTCCACTCACCAGACAGCCGGAGCCAATATCACAGGAAGTCCAGCAATAGTGCATCCAAAGATACAAAGTGATCAGGTACCGCCTACCGACGTACGTTTCGTGTTTGTCACGTCTTCAGGGTGGCGTACCTGATCACTGAATAACCTGATTAATATACTGATCCTCATTAGTGGCCAACCAATGACGACTTAGTGTGTGCACAGCCTCAGTCCCAGTTAAGCTCACAACACAGCTGAAAAAAATCTATACATAATGGATAAGTATTAACCCCCACATTAGGAATATAAATTATCTATGTTTTAGATCTTACTTTGCCTCATTAATCCCTGACTCCAGACGGGGCTTTATTTTATATTTCTGGGTATTAATTAAATATGGGACTTCATTTGCATAACTTTTTAAATAAATAACTTTTCAACGTCTAATCCTGGGACTAATATAAATCTTTGTAATAGGCACAGATTTTTTCTGTCTTATTTGATTAGTAAAGGGCGGAGGTAAACCTGCCCATGTCTAACCACCAACTATAATTAAAAAACTATATGTTGGCTTATTTTATGGCGTATAGAATCTGCAGTACTCATTAAATCCACAAGATGTCACTATTGTGTCTTACTATCTATGGAACCACATCTTTCATATAGTAAGATGGGATAGCTTATAAATCACCCTCTCAATCAACATTTGACTATTTTAATTACCTAGATGCAGATGTATATATCTATTTGGTCATTAGATCAACTTTTATATAAAACCATTCACTGCTCACAAACTGGTTGTTACGGCATATTGCTTTTAAATTTATTGAATTTTATATTATTCTCTATGGGATGTGGCGTCTGTATTACTCATACGGTCCACAAGATGTCACTACATATGGTATGTTCACTCCAGACAGTTTATATATATATCTCCTGCCTCCATTCTATGCATGAGTGTATTTTCTATTAATTAACTCTTTACCAAATGTTAATACATGGGATATAATCCATATGGGGCAATCTGAACAGATCTTTTGATCACCCACTCCACAGACGGGCGATAACAATCCCTCCATCTCACAGCACAAAATCTGTCACAATTATCCTGCCAGTTCCCCCCAACACCGTTGACAGTAGATAAAAACGACTTAATTTTTCATCTAGTTATAATTATCCTTCCCTCAGTTAACTATTCATTGGACAAGAAGCAATTCAGGTCTAAATCTATATTCATCCCTAAAGGTTGCATCGTGTCCAATGTATATAACCACTTAGTCTCATTTTGAGATATTGCTTTTTTCATATCCGTCCCTCTCCAATGTCTTGATACTCTATCTATTCCATAGAACTTGCACAGTGAAGGATCACTATTGTGATATCTCTCAAAGTGTCTGGGCACACTATGGTTGGGAAATTTTTTCTTAATATTGGTCAAATGTTCATTTATGCGTACTTTGAGCTTTCTCGTGGTACGCCCTACATATTGCATAGGACATGGGCATTGTAGTACGTAAGTGACATATTCAGAGTCACACGTTATAAGGGGTTTAATCTTATGAGTTCTTTTATTTGCACATGATTGGAAATGGGTTAGTTTTTTGCTAGTGCCTGGTTGTCTCGTTATTTTACATGCTTTGCATCTGTTACAGTAATGAAACCCTGATCCATCCAAAAAAGTGGGCGGTTTCTTGGGGGGGTCTGGCACATTGGGGGCTATCTTGTTCCGGAGTCCAGGAGCTCTGGTGTAAATAAATTTTGGTACCTTTGGGATATTTAGCTTTAGATCTTGATCTTGTCTGAGTATGGGCCAATGTTTTTTGATAATGGCTTCTACCTCTCTATATTGTCTATTGTAGCCTGTTATAAAGGCTAGACCACCCACGTATTCTGGTTTAGCTTTAGTAGTGAGTAGGGAGCTCCTATCTAGATTGGATACTTGTGATAATGCTTTCTTGAGGGTGTCCTCTTTGTATCCCTTCTCAATAAATCTTTCAGTTAGCACCTGTGCTTGTTCCTGAAAGTCAATTTGTGTTGCACAGTTGCGTTTTATACGCATGTACTGGCCTTTTGGGACCGCACCTATCCACCTTGGGTGGTGGCAACTGCTTGTAGGTACATACCCATTCCTGTCTGTTGCTTTAAAGTAGGTTTTTGTAATGAATTGCTCCTGCTTAATGGTGATAGTAAGGTCCAAAAAATTTACCTCCTGTCCCATGTGTTCGCTGGTGAACTTTAGACCATATAGATTATTATTCATACTGGTTAGGTACTCATTAAATTCCTCCACGGGCCCTCTCCAGAAAACAATAATATCATCTATATATCTTTTATAGAACACCAGCGACTCATTCCGTTCGAAAAAAATTGTTTCAGCTTCCCACTTGTTTAAGACTATGTTGGCCACGCTTGGGGCATAGCGAGCCCCCATAGCTACACCCCCAACTTGGTTATAGTACTCACTGTTAGCCCAAAAGAAATTATTTTTCATTGTCATACTTAACCCTTTAACTAAATGGTTGATCTGTGCTTGTTTTAATTGAGAATCTTTAGTTAATGCCCATTTTATTGCCACTTCAGCATCCATATGTCTAATATTTGTATATAGTGATTCAATATCTACAGTAATCATAATGGTATTAGGTGTTGCTCTTAATTCTTGAAGAAGGACTATCAATTCACGGCTGTCCTTCAAATAGGAGGGACTACATGGGACTAGTGGTTTGAAAAAACAATCTAGGTATTCACCCATACGAGAAAACAGAGAATTTATACCACTTATGATTGGACGTCCTGGGGGTTGTTCTTTATTTTTATGTATTTTGGGTGTCAGATATAGAACGGGAATTTTGGGGGCTAGAGGGATCAGATAATCAGCCTCTTTTTTATTTAGAAAGTTTTTACGTAATCCCTCTGTCACCCAACTATTTAAAACCATTTTTAATTTGGAAGTAGGGTCACCTCTCAGTTTCAAATATGTATTTGGATCCCTCAGCTGTCTACTCATTTCATTGTAATAGTACTCACGTGTCATTACAACTAACCCCCCGCCTTTGTCTGCACCTCGTATTACTATTTGTTTGTTCTCCTCTATTTGTTTGATTCCTTCCCATATTTTGACTGTATCTCCATATTTTTTAATTTCCATCTTTTTTATGTCATTCTGTACCATATTTTTGAATACTTCTATATGGTGGTGTTTTCCTTTTTGTGGATTAAACGTTGAATTATTTTTTAAATTGGTATGTTTATATGGGTGTATAGCCTGGGGGTCCCCTTCCCTTTCAGTTCTATTAGCGAAATGTTTTTTGATATTTAATTTTCTCACATATTTTTCTACATCAACAAACAGTTCGAATTTGTCAGCACTTTTACTTGGTGCATATTTGAGTCCTTGATTAAGTACCTCTAACTCATTATCCGTAAATTTTACATCTGTTAAATTGAATAGTCCCTTATTTAGTTGTCCCTTTTCCTTTTTCTTTC
Organism: Lithobates sylvaticus; assembly: GCA_028564925.1. NCBI lineage: Eukaryota > Metazoa > Chordata > Amphibia > Anura > Ranidae > Lithobates > Lithobates sylvaticus. The sequence goes on along the minus strand of CM053027.1, from coordinate 160,601,767 downwards.
GCCCTCGTCCTCTTTTACCTCTTTTTCTCTTGGGTCTTGTAACCCCCGAGGTGAATTGGGTGGGATACGATAATGTTCCTTCCATCCCCTCCATTCCCCCCCCTGGTATTGGTTGGGGTATTGATTTTGATAGGGGCCCGGTCTCCCTCTAAAATTCCCTCTGAATGCTCCCCTGGGAGGTCTCTGTGGATATTGATTGCGATCATATCCATAATAATTATATTCTGGAGGTCTATTATCTAACGGGCCATATCTGTTATATGTCGACACTGGATATGGGGGTGGTTGGGGATACCCATTTTGTGGGGCTTGGTTAGGGCCTTTCAAATTCCCAGATAATTTTCCTCCCCCCGGTTTAGTCCCCGATTTGTTTATATTGGCCACTTTCATTTTAGTGGCTATGGGAACTGAGGCTGGTCCCTTGGATTCTGGAGTATTGGGTTCAGACCCTACCAGCATATTTTCTTGCCATTTATAAACCTTATTTTCTTCAAAATCTTTGATGTCTCTTTGGTATTTTTTAATTTTTTTATTTTTTATTTCTCCATCATATTTGGCCAGATGATTTTGTAATATTTTGGCCTTTTCTGTGTAGTCATTAGAAGTGCTAAAAGGCCCCATTTTTTCTTTAAGTTCTGCGATTTTGGATTGCAGAATCCCTGCCTTAGCCTTACGTTTCCTTACCATAAGCTGCATAAGCTTTTGTTCACAGCCGTTAAAAAACTGATACCATTCATCCAAAGACTGGAGGTCTTCGGGCCCTTCATTGGGGTTAATATCCCACCTCAGTCTTCGAGGGGTTAAATTGTGACCTATGTACATTTCCAATGAGGCCACATCCCACCATAACCTGATTTGTTTCTCCATGTCTATTTGGAGTTGTTTAAAACCTCTCTCAAGGTCAAGGTTAGGGGCGGGTGCCTGTTGGAACACTTCCTCTAGGTTGATGTTCCTTTCTTGCATAAAGTTAAATATATCCATGCTTGCTTGAGCTATTAGTGTTGTATCAAACAAATAATGTAGTACAATACCAAAAGAATGAAGAATTGTAGACGGCCACTCACATTGGCTTGTCTAGCTCCGCGCTTAGGATAATTCAAAAAGGTCTATACTAATATTAATAATGTAAACCCAGTACAGCTGCTCCCTATGAAATCTAGATGATTTAATTGGTAGTTTAATTAAATGAGGGGCGCTAGTACCAACAAGAGATACTAAATTAATTAATAGGTTAATTAATTGTATATTCTGAACTGTATAGTAGAGACTAAGAGCTTATTGAAAAAAGGTGTGCAGACACAATATAGATCTACCATGAACTAAGCTAATTAATAACTATTTAAAGTGATAATAGTGAACCACATTTGGTTACTCATACATTACAACCATTATAATGTGAATAATAAAAATTGGTTAGAGTGTGTTTATACAAACAATAATAACACCAGACACCTAGCGTGACCCAGTGAGGTATAAATTAATTATTACCCCAAAGATAATTAACACACAAAATAGAGCTGACCGAGCTCTATTTAAATTAAATAATATAAATATAACAGACCCTGTACCTTGTATCACAATGTGTACAACGAAAGTTAATGATCAAGCACTTATGCCCAATCTAATATATAAAAAGTGCAAACCAACAAATTTGGCAAATATCCCAATGTCTTGGGTACATCCAAAAAACGTGAAAATTATTAATATAAATTAGACAGTGTTAATTGATATAACGCAAAGTTCATGTAGTATATAAAAAGTGCAAGCCAACAAAATTGGCAAATAATCCCAATATCTTGGGTGCATCCAAAAAACGTGAAAAATATTAATATAAATTAGACAGTGTTAATTGATATAACGCAAAGTTCATATAGTAGTCCTTGCTGCAAAACGCCACAATCACTCCTGTAGATATAGCTTGTGCACCATCACCAGACAAATTCTCGATCCACCCAATGTGAGAACCAGCAGTATTAAATGGCCTCTTACCAAATGGAGTTGATTACTTTGTTTAGAAGCAATCAAATGCGCTTTCACAGGATTGTGCCTGTACACTGAGTGACACACCCTCACTCAAGGGCTCTCTTCCCTCTATCAGACCAGCTCAGATGGAATGGATTGGAAACATATGTGGGAATATAAAGAGAGGCGCACCTCATAGCGTAATAACGTTTTATTTAAAAAATAGCATAAAAAAACACAGCAGCCAATTGCTCACTTACATTTTCCAGTGCCTACCCGGCACTGAGGCTACTTGCGATATGTTAAAAGATTCGATGGAGCAGCGGATCCTTCCCTCCTGGCGTGCGTCTCTAGCGTGCGTTCCACTCACCAGACAGCCGGAGCCAATATCACAGGAAGTCCAGCAATAGTGCATCCAAAGATACAAAGTGATCAGGTACCGCCTACCGACGTACGTTTCGTGTTTGTCACGTCTTCAGGGTGGCGTACCTGATCACTGAATAACCTGATTAATATACTGATCCTCATTAGTGGCCAACCAATGACGACTTAGTGTGTGCACAGCCTCAGTCCCAGTTAAGCTCACAACACAGCTGAAAAAAATCTATACATAATGGATAAGTATTAACCCCCACATTAGGAATATAAATTATCTATGTTTTAGATCTTACTTTGCCTCATTAATCCCTGACTCCAGACGGGGCTTTATTTTATATTTCTGGGTATTAATTAAATATGGGACTTCATTTGCATAACTTTTTAAATAAATAACTTTTCAACGTCTAATCCTGGGACTAATATAAATCTTTGTAATAGGCACAGATTTTTTCTGTCTTATTTGATTAGTAAAGGGCGGAGGTAAACCTGCCCATGTCTAACCACCAACTATAATTAAAAAACTATATGTTGGCTTATTTTATTTTTCTATGGCGTATAGAATCTGCAGTACTCATTAAATCCACAAGATGTCACTATTGTGTCTTACTATCTATGGAACCACATCTTTCATATAGTAAGATGGGATAGCTTATAAATCACCCTCTCAATCAACATTTGACTATTTTAATTACCTAGATGCAGATGTATATATCTATTTGGTCATTAGATCAACTTTTATATAAAACCATTCACTGCTCACAAACTGGTTGTTGTGGCGTATTGCTTTTAAATTTATTGAATTTTATATTATTCTCTATGGGATATGGCGTCTGTATTACTCATACGGTCCACAAGATGTCACTACATATGGTATGTTCACTCCAGACAGTTTATATATATATCTCCTGCCTCCATTCTATGCATGAGTGTATTTTCTATTAATTAACTCTTTACCAAATGTTAATACATGGGATATAATCCATATGGGGCAATCTGAACAGATCTTTTGATCACCCACTCCACAGACGGGCGATAACAATCCCTCCATCTCACAGCACAAAATCTGTCACAATTATCCTGCCAGTTCCCCCCAACACCGTTGACAGTAGATAAAAACGACTTAATTTTTCATCTAGTTATAATTATCCTTCCCTCAGTTAACTATTCATTGGACAAGAAGCAATTCAGGTCTAAATCTATATTCATCCCTAAAGGTTGCATCGTGTCCAATGTATATAACCACTTAGTCTCTAGATTTAGACCTGAATTGCTTCTTGTCCAATGAATAGTTAACTGAGGGAAGGATAATTATAACTAGATGAAAAATTAAGTCGTTTTTATCTACTGTCAACGGTGTTGGGGGGAACTGGCAGGATAATTGTGACAGATTTTGTGCTGTGAGATGGAGGGATTGTTATCGCCCGTCTGTGGAGTGGGTGATCAAAAGATCTGTTCAGATTGCCCCATATGGATTATATCCCATGTATTAACATTTGGTAAAGAGTTAATTAATAGAAAATACACTCATGCATAGAATGGAGGCAGGAGATATATATATAAACTGTCTGGAGTGAACATACCATATGTAGTGACATCTTGTGGACCGTATGAGTAATACAGACGCCATATCCCATAGAGAATAATATAAAATTCAATAAATTTAAAAGCAATATGCCACAACAACCAGTTTGTGAGCAGTGAATGGTTTTATATAAAAGTTGATCTAATGACCAAATAGATATATACATCTGCATCTAGGTAATTAAAATAGTCAAATGTTGATTGAGAGGGTGATTTATAAGCTATCCCATCTTACTATATGAAAGATGTGGTTCCATAGATAGTAAGACACAATAGTGACATCTTGTGGATTTAATGAGTACTGCAGATTCTATACGCCATAGAAAAATAAAATAAGCCAACATATAGTTTTTTAATTATAGTTGGTGGTTAGACATGGGCAGGTTTACCTCCGCCCTTTACTAATCAAATAAGACAGAAAAAATCTGTGCCTATTACAAAGATTTATATTAGTCCCAGGATTAGACGTTGAAAAGTTATTTATTTAAAAAGTTATGCAAATGAAGTCCCATATTTAATTAATACCCAGAAATATAAAATAAAGCCCCGTCTGGAGTCAGGGATTAATGAGGCAAAGTAAGATCTAAAACATAGATAATTTATATTCCTAATGTGGGGGTTAATACTTATCCATTATGTATAGATTTTTTTCAGCTGTGTTGTGAGCTTAACTGGGACTGAGGCTGTGCACACACTAAGTCGTCATTGGTTGGCCACTAATGAGGATCAGTATATTAATCAGGTTATTCAGTGATCAGGTACGCCACCCTGAAGACGTGACAAACACGAAACGTACGTCGGTAGGCGGTACCTGATCACTTTGTATCTTTGGATGCACTATTGCTGGACTTCCTGTGATATTGGCTCCGGCTGTCTGGTGAGTGGAACGCACGCTAGAGACGCACGCCAGGAGGGAAGGATCCGCTGCTCCATCGAATCTTTTAACATATCGCAAGTAGCCTCAGTGCCGGGTAGGCACTGGAAAATGTAAGTGAGCAATTGGCTGCTGTGTTTTTTTATGCTATTTTTTAAATAAAACGTTATTACGCTATGAGGTGCGCCTCTCTTTATATTCCCACATATGTTTCCAATCCATTCCATCTGAGCTGGTCTGATAGAGGGAAGAGAGCCCTTGAGTGAGGGTGTGTCACTCAGTGTACAGGCACAATCCTGTGAAAGCGCATTTGATTGCTTCTAAACAAAGTAATCAACTCCATTTGGTAAGAGGCCATTTAATACTGCTGGTTCTCACATTGGGTGGATCGAGAATTTGTCTGGTGATGGTGCACAAGCTATATCTACAGGAGTGATTGTGGCGTTTTGCAGCAAGGACTACTATATGAACTTTGCGTTATATCAATTAACACTGTCTAATTTATATTAATATTTTTTCACGTTTTTTGGATGCACCCAAGATATTGGGATTATTTGCCAATTTTGTTGGCTTGCACTTTTTATATACTACATGAACTTTGCGTTATATCAATTAACACTGTCTAATTTATATTAATATTTTTCACGTTTTTTGGATGTACCCAAGATATTGGGATATTTGCCAAATTTGTTGGTTTGCACTTTTTATATATTAGATTGGGCATAAGTGCTTGATCATTAACTTTCGTTGTACACATTGTGATACAAGGTACAGGGTCTGTTATATTTATATTATTTAATTTAAATAGAGCTCGGTCAGCTCTATTTTGTGTGTTAATTATCTTTGGGGTAATAATTAATTTATACCTCACTGGGTCACGCTAGGTGTCTGGTGTTATTATTGTTTGTATAAACACACTCTAACCAATTTTTATTATTCACATTATAATGGTTGTAATGTATGAGTAACCAAATGTGGTTCACTATTATCACTTTAAATAGTTATTAATTAGCTTAGTTCATGGTAGATCTATATTGTGTCTGCACACCTTTTTTCAATAAGCTCTTAGTCTCTACTATACAGTTCAGAATATACAATTAATTAACCTATTAATTAATTTAGTATCTCTTGTTGGTACTAGCGCCCCTCATTTAATTAAACTACCAATTAAATCATCTAGATTTCATAGGGAGCAGCTGTACTGGGTTTACATTATTAATATTAGTATAGACCTTTTTGAATTATCCTAAGCGCGGAGCTAGACAAGCCAATGTGAGTGGCCGTCTACAATTCTTCATTCTTTTGGTATTGTACTACATTATTTGTTTGATACAACACTAATAGCTCAAGCAAGCATGGATATATTTAACTTTATGCAAGAAAGGAACATCAACCTAGAGGAAGTGTTCCAACAGGCACCCGCCCCTAACCTTGACCTTGAGAGAGGTTTTAAACAACTCCAAATAGACATGGAGAAACAAATCAGGTTATGGTGGGATGTGGCCTCATTGGAAATGTACATAGGTCACAATTTAACCCCTCGAAGACTGAGGTGGGATATTAACCCCAATGAAGGGCCCGAAGACCTCCAGTCTTTGGATGAATGGTATCAGTTTTTTAACGGCTGTGAACAAAAGCTTATGCAGCTTATGGTAAGGAAACGTAAGGCTAAGGCAGGGATTCTGCAATCCAAAATCGCAGAACTTAAAGAAAAAATGGGGCCTTTTAGCACTTCTAATGACTACACAGAAAAGGCCAAAATATTACAAAATCATCTGGCCAAATATGATGGAGAAATAAAAAATAAAAAAATTAAAAAATACCAAAGAGACATCAAAGATTTTGAAGAAAATAAGGTTTATAAATGGCAAGAAAATATGCTGGTAGGGTCTGAACCCAATACTCCAGAATCCAAGGGACCAGCCTCAGTTCCCATAGCCACTAAAATGAAAGTGGCCAATATAAACAAATCGGGGACTAAACCGGGGGGAGGAAAATTATCTGGGAATTTGAAAGGCCCTAACCAAGCCCCACAAAATGGGTATCCCCAACCACCCCCATATCCAGTGTCGACATATAACAGATATGGCCCGTTAGATAATAGACCTCCAGAATATAATTATTATGGATATGATCGCAATCAATATCCACAGAGACCTCCCAGGGGAGCATTCAGAGGGAATTTTAGAGGGAGACCGGGCCCCTATCAAAATCAATACCCCAACCAATACCAGGGGGGGGAATGGAGGGGATGGAAGGAACATTATCGTATCCCACCCAATTCACCTCGGGGGTTACAAGACCCAAGAGAAAAAGAGGTAAAAGAGGACGAGGGCGAAAGAAAAAGGAAAAGGGACAACTAAATAAGGGACTATTCAATTTAACAGATGTAAAATTTACGGATAATGAGTTAGAGGTACTTAATCAAGGACTCAAATATGCACCAAGTAAAAGTGCTGACAAATTCGAACTGTTTGTTGATGTAGAAAAATATGTGAGAAAATTAAATATCAAAAAACATTTCGCTAATAGAACTGAAAGGGAAGGGGACCCCCAGGCTATACACCCATATAAACATACCAATTTAAAAAATAATTCAACGTTTAATCCACAAAAAGGAAAACACCACCATATAGAAGTATTCAAAAATATGGTACAGAATGACATAAAAAAGATGGAAATTAAAAAATATGGAGATACAGTCAAAATATGGGAAGGAATCAAACAAATAGAGGAGAACAAACAAATAGTAATACGAGGTGCAGACAAAGGCGGGGGGTTAGTTGTAATGACACGTGAGTACTATTACAATGAAATGAGTAGACAGCTGAGGGATCCAAATACATATTTGAAACTGAGAGGTGACCCTACTTCCAAATTAAAAATGGTTTTAAATAGTTGGGTGACAGAGGAATTACGTAAAAACTTTCTAAATAAAAAAGAGGCTGATTATCTGATCCCTCTAGCCCCCAAAATTCCCGTTCTATATCTGACACCCAAAATACATAAAAATAAAGAACAACCCCCAGGACGTCCAATCATAAGTGGTATAAATTCTCTGTTTTCTCGTATGGGTGAATACCTAGATTGTTTTTTCAAACCACTAGTCCCATGTAGTCCCTCCTATTTGAAGGACAGCCGTGAATTGATAGTCCTTCTTCAAGAATTAAGAGCAACACCTAATACCATTATGATTACTGTAGATATTGAATCACTATATACAAATATTAGACATATGGATGCTGAAGTGGCAATAAAATGGGCATTAACTAAAGATTCTCAATTAAAACAAGCACAGATCAACCATTTAGTTAAAGGGTTAAGTATGACAATGAAAAATAATTTCTTTTGGGCTAACAGTGAGTACTATAACCAAGTTGGGGGTGTAGCTATGGGGGCTCGCTATGCCCCAAGCGTGGCCAACATAGTCTTAAACAAGTGGGAAGCTGAAACAATTTTTTTCGAACGGAATGAGTCGCTGGTGTTCTATAAAAGATATATAGATGATATTATTGTTTTCTGGAGAGGGCCCGTGGAGGAATTTAATGAGTACCTAACCAGTATGAATAATAATCTATATGGTCTAAAGTTCACCAGCGAACACATGGGACAGGAGGTAAATTTTTTGGACCTTACTATCACCATTAAGCAGGAGCAATTCATTACAAAAACCTACTTTAAAGCAACAGACAGGAATGGGTATGTACCTACAAGCAGTTGCCACCACCCAAGGTGGATAGGTGCGGTCCCAAAAGGCCAGTACATGCGTATAAAACGCAACTGTGCAACACAAATTGACTTTCAGGAACAAGCACAGGTGCTAACTGAAAGATTTATTGAGAAGGGATACAAAGAGGACACCCTCAAGAAAGCATTATCACAAGTATCCAATCTAGATAGGAGCTCCCTACTCACTACTAAAGCTAAACCAGAATACGTGGGTGGTCTAGCCTTTATAACAGGCTACAATAGACAATATAGAGAGGTAGAAGCCATTATCAAAAAACATTGGCCCATACTCAGACAAGATCAAGATCTAAAGCTAAATATCCCAAAGGTACCAAAATTTATTTACACCAGAGCTCCTGGACTCCGGAACAAGATAGCCCCCAATGTGCCAGACCCCCCCAAGAAACCGCCCACTTTTTTGGATGGATCAGGGTTTCATTACTGTAACAGATGCAAAGCATGTAAAATAACGAGACAACCAGGCACTAGCAAAAAACTAACCCATTTCCAATCATGTGCAAATAAAAGAACTCATAAGATTAAACCCCTTATAACGTGTGACTCTGAATATGTCACTTACGTACTACAATGCCCATGTCCTATGCAATATGTAGGGCGTACCACGAGAAAGCTCAAAGTACGCATAAATGAACATTTGACCAATATTAAGAAAAAATTTCCCAACCATAGTGTGCCCAGACACTTTGAGAGATATCACAATAGTGATCCTTCACTGTGCAAGTTCTATGGAATAGATAGAGTATCAAGACATTGGAGAGGGACGGATATGAAAAAAGCAATATCTCAAAATGAGACTAAGTGGTTATATACATTGGACACGATGCAACCTTTAGGGATGAATATAGATTTAGACCTGAATTGCTTCTTGTCCAATGAATAGTTAACTGAGGGAAGGATAATTATAACTAGATGAAAAATTAAGTCGTTTTTATCTACTGTCAACGGTGTTGGGGGGAACTGGCAGGATAATTGTGACAGATTTTGTGCTGTGAGATGGAGGGATTGTTATCGCCCGTCTGTGGAGTGGGTGATCAAAAGATCTGTTCAGATTGCCCCATATGGATTATATCCCATGTATTAACATTTGGTAAAGAGTTAATTAATAGAAAATACACTCATGCATAGAATGGAGGCAGGAGATATATATAAACTGTCTGGAGTGAACATACCATATGTAGTGACATCTTGTGGACCGTATGAGTAATACAGACGCCATATCCCATAGAGAATAATATAAAATTCAATAAATTTAAAAGCAATATGCCACAACAACCAGTTTGTGAGCAGTGAATGGTTTTATATAAAAGTTGATCTAATGACCAAATAGATATATACATCTGCATCTAGGTAATTAAAATAGTCAAATGTTGATTGAGAGGGTGATTTATAAGCTATCCCATCTTACTATATGAAAGATGTGGTTCCATAGATAGTAAGACACAATAGTGACATCTTGTGGATTTAATGAGTACTGCAGATTCTATACGCCATAGAAAAATAAAATAAGCCAACATATAGTTTTTTAATTATAGTTGGTGGTTAGACATGGGCAGGTTTACCTCCGCCCTTTACTAATCAAATAAGACAGAAAAAATCTGTGCCTATTACAAAGATTTATATTAGTCCCAGGATTAGACGTTGAAAAGTTATTTATTTAAAAAGTTATGCAAATGAAGTCCCATATTTAATTAATACCCAGAAATATAAAATAAAGCCCCGTCTGGAGTCAGGGATTAATGAGGCAAAGTAAGATCTAAAACATAGATAATTTATATTCCTACTGTGGGGGTTAATACTTATCCATTATGTATAGATTTTTTTCAGCTGTGTTGTGAGCTTAACTGGGACTGAGGCTGTGCACACACTAAGTCGTCATTGGTTGGCCACTAATGAGGATCAGTATATTAATCAGGTTATTCAGTGATCAGGTACGCCACCCTGAAGACGTGACAAACACGAAACGTACGTCGGTAGGCGGTACCTGATCACTTTGTATCTTTGGATGCACTATTGCTGGACTTCCTGTGATATTGGCTCCGGCTGTCTGGTGAGTGGAACGCACGCTAGAGACGCACGCCAGGAGGGAAGGATCCGCTGCTCCATCGAATCTTTTAACATATCGCAAGTAGCCTCAGTGCCGGGTAGGCACTGGAAAATGTAAGTGAGCAATTGGCTGCTGTGTTTTTTTTATGCTATTTTTTAAATAAAACGTTATTACGCTATGAGGTGCGCCTCTCTTTATATTCCCACATATGTTTCCAATCCATTCCATCTGAGCTGGTCTGATAGAGGGAAGAGAGCCCTTGAGTGAGGGTGTGTCACTCAGTGTACAGGCACAATCCTGTGAAAGCGCATTTGATTGCTTCTAAACAAAGTAATCAACTCCATTTGGTAAGAGGCCATTTAATACTGCTGGTTCTCACATTGGGTGGATCGAGAATTTGTCTGGTGATGGTGCACAAGCTATATCTACAGGAGTGATTGTGGCGTTTTGCAGCAAGGACTACTATATGAACTTTGCGTTATATCAATTAACACTGTCTAATTTATATTAATATTTTTCACGTTTTTTGGATGCACCCAAGATATTGGGATTATTTGCCAATTTTGTTGGCTTGCACTTTTTATATACTACATGAACTTTGCGTTATATCAATTAACACTGTCTAATTTATATTAATTTTTTACATATTTTTCACGTTTTTTGGATGTACCCAAGACATTGGGATATTTGCCAAATTTGTTGGTTTGCACTTTTTATATATTAGATTGGGCATAAGTGCTTGATCATTAACTTTCGTTGTACACATTGTGATACAAGGTACAGGGTCTGTTATATTTATATTATTTAATTTAAATAGAGCTCGGTCAGCTCTATTTTGTGTGTTAATTATCTTTGGGGTAATAATTAATTTATACCTCACTGGGTCACGCTAGGTGTCTGGTGTTATTATTGTTTGTATAAACACACTCTAACCAATTTTTATTATTCACATTATAATGGTTGTAATGTATGAGTAACCAAATGTGGTTCACTATTATCACTTTAAATAGTTATTAATTAGCTTAGTTCATGGTAGATCTATATTGTGTCTGCACACCTTTTTTCAATAAGCTCTTAGTCTCTACTATACAGTTCAGAATATACAATTAATTAACCTATTAATTAATTTAGTATCTCTTGTTGGTACTAGCGCCCCTCATTTAATTAAACTACCAATTAAATCATCTAGATTTCATAGGGAGCAGCTGTACTGGGTTTACAGTATTAATATTAGTATAGACCTTTTTGAATTATCCTAAGCGCGGAGCTAGACAAGCCAATGTGAGTGGCCGTCTACAATTCTTCAGAAGGTCAGTCGATCAACCGAGTCGGTGGACAGGCGCACCCTGTGATCAGTGACAAAGCCTCCAGCAGCACTGAATATGCATTCCGAAAGAGAGCTGGATGCTGGACAGGCCAGTAGCTCAATTGCATACTGTGCAAGCTCTGGCCAGTGATCCACCCTCAAGACCCAGTAAGCCAGAGGATTTTCAGTGGGAAAGGTGTCCAAGTCTGACCTTGCCCCTAGGTATTCCTGCACCATATATATCAGACGCTGGCGATGGTTGCTGGAACCGATCATACCTTGGGGCTGCGGACTAAAAAATTATCTGAACACATCGGTCAGACGTCCACCTTCCCCACGCTCCTTCTGCTACTGACCAAAGCCTCAGCAACTCGTCGTCCATGACCAGGAGTTTATAACCTCCCAGTCTCTGGGAACGCATTGCACAGACCTTTCTGCAAGGCCTCCCGGAGATGTCTCATCCTCTGCTCCTTCTGCGATGGCAAGATAAGGTCCGCAACCTTACCCTTGTACCGTGGATCAAGGAGAGTGGCCAGCCAGTAATGGTCCCGCTCCTTGATCCGAAGAATACAAGGATCCTTCCGCAGGCTTTGCAGGATCAGGGAGGCCATGCAGCGTAGGTTAGCTGAGGCATTCGATCCGGAGTCTTCTGGGTCACTGAGGATGACATGATCGCCAGCCACCTCCTCCCAGCCACGTACAAGTCCACTGGTTTGTTGGGACTGTACATCATCCCTAAAAGACTGCTGCTGCTGATGCTGAGTGCCAGGCTCCACCTCCATGCTCACACAATCCTCCTCCTTCTCATCCTCATCCTCTTCCTGTATGATGGGTGGGACAGAAGAAACACTGTCTGGATAAAGGGAGCCTTGAGAGGCAAGGAAGTCCTCCTCTTCCTGCCTCTGTTCTGCCTCAAGTGCCCTGTCCATTATCCCATGCAGCGTATGCTCCAACAGGTGGACAAGAGGTACAGTGTCACTGATGCATGCACTGTCACTGCTCACCATCCTTGTGGCCTCCTCAAACGGTGACAGGAAAGTGCATGCATCCCTGATCATGCTCCACTGGCATGGTGAAAAAAATCCGAGCTCCCCTGACCCTGTTCTGGTGCCATAGTCGTACAGGTACTCATCGATGGCCCTCTGCTGCGTGTGCAGTCGCTGCAGCATGGCCAACGTTGAGTTCCACCTGGTGGGCATGTCACATATAAGGCGGTTCTTGGGCAGGTTCAACTCCTTTTGCAGCTCAGCCAGCTGAGCACTGGCATTATATGATAGGCGGAAATGCACACAGACTTTCCTGGCCTGCCTCAGGACATCCTGTAAGCCTGGGTACCTGCCCAAGAACTGCTGCACCACCAGGTTAAGGACGTGAGCCATATAGGGCACATGGGTCAGCTGTCCCTGTCGCAGGGTAGAGAGGAGGTTGGTGCCATTGTCACAAACCACCATTCCTAGCTTAAGCTGACGTGGCGTCAACCACCTCTCGGTCTGCCCCTGCAGAGCTGACAGAACCTCTGCCCCAGTGTGGCTCCTGTCCCCCAAACACACCAGCGCAAGCACGGCATGGCATATTTTTGCCTGTGTACTTGCGTTGCCCCTTGGACGCCTATGGAGCACCGCTGGTTCCGAGGACAGAGCACTTGAAGAGGCCATGGAGGAAGAAGAAGAGGAGGAGGGGGTGGAGAAGAGAGGTGTGTCACAACCAGTAGTAGTATTTTGGAGGCGTGGTGGCGGTACAACCTCCAACACTACTGCACCTTGTCCTGCATCCTTCCCAGCTGCCAGAAGAGTGACCCAATGGGCCGTAAAAGATAGGTAACGTCCCTGCCCATGCCTGCTGTACCATGAGTCAGCGGTAATATGCACCTGACCGCCCTGTCCAGCGAGGCATGGACATTGACTTCCACATGCCGGTAGAGAGCCGGAATCACCTTCTGTGAGAAAAAGTGGCGTTTGGGAACCTGCCACTGAGGCACCGCACATTGCACAAACTCACGGAAGGGGGCCGAGTCTACCAACTAAAAAGGCAGCAGTTGAAGTGCTAGCAATTTAGCCAAGCTAGCATTCAACCGCTGGGCATGTGGATGGCTGGGAGTGAACTTCTTGCGATGGTCCAGCAGCTGGGGCAGGTAGAATGGTAGAATCGGAAATCGGTGTACTGCTAACAGAGTGCCCGCAAGTACTTGGCTGTGACACACCTAATTCTACACCTTCATTCCTCTCAGTGCAGCTTTCACAGAGGACGGAGAGCAAGGAGAGGTCCGCTTTGTTCTTTGGTGTGGGTCTTTAAGGTACGCTTGCCAACGAGCTGCATGGCAGGTCGACATATGTCTGGTCATGCTTGTGGTGCCCAAGCGGCTGATCTTTTGGCCACGCGAGATACGCTTGGGACATATGTTGCAAATAGCAGTGGTGCGATCTGATGCACTCGTCTCAAAAAAGGCCCACACCAAAGAACTTTTGTAATAACGTGCAGAGGCAGCGCCCTGCACAGGCGGAGCTCTGCGGTGTGATTTAGTTGGTGTGCTGGCCTCAAGCTGGCCCCCGGAGGGCATCCTGCCTCGTTGGAGATGTGCTGCCTCCTCCTCCTCCTCTCTCCGTTCAGGCACCCACGTAGAGTCAGTGACCTCATCATCCCCTCCCTCTTCACCACTGGAGCAAACCTGGCAGTATGCTGCAGCTGGTGGAACATGACTGCCAGATTGCTGTCCTTGAGCATCCCCTCTCTCTGCACTCACGCTACTGCCTTCCTCTAGCTTGGTATCATCATCCGAGCCTTCAAAACGCTGGGCATCCTCCTGGAGAATGTACCCAACACTGTGCTCAAACAGTTCGGGGGACTCCTCAGGAGGATATGGTGGGTCTAGGGAAGGGGTGCCTGATGATGCCATTGAGTACGCGTTGGCAGCTGCTTTGCCAGTACCCTGAGCCTGGGTGAGAGAGGAGGAGGGCTTGGTCATCCACTCTACCAAGCCTTCGGCATGATGTGGCTCAACATGTCCAGCTGCCGAAAATAAGGACAAGCGTGTCCCATGGCCACGTGCTGATGGCGATGCACCGCGTCCACGACCAGCGCTGTTGTCTCTAGACACAGAGCCTGCTTGCCCTGTTTTCTTGGCTCGTGACTGTCTGCCTCTCCTTGTTGGCCTTCCAGGCATTGTAATGGCCTGCAGGGAGATGGGGAAAAACAGCTATTGGGTAGTGTATATTGTGCTGGAGTCACAGCACACACACACACACTAACTCCTGAAGATGGCTGCCTTAGATGACACCAGGGCAGAACGGCAGATAGAGGTGCAGGTTGTATACTGTGCTGTACTTACACAGCACACACTCACACATGCTAGCTCCTGCAAATGCCTGGCTGCCTTAGATGACAACAACAGGGCCTTACGGCAGATAGAGGCTAAGGTGGTGGCTGCCTTAAAAGACAACAACAGGGCCTTACGGCAGATAGAGGCTGAGGTGGTGGCTGTCTTAGATGACAACAACAGGGCCTTACAGCAGATAGAGGCTGAGGTGGTTTATTGTGTGCTGCTCTCTACTCACACAGCACACACACACGCTAGCTCCTGCAAATGCCTGGCTGCCTTAGATGACATAAACAGGGCCTTACAGCAGATGGAGGCTGAGGTGGTGGCTGCCTTAGATGACAACAGGGCCTTACGGCAGATAGAGGTTGAGGTGGTGGCTGCCTTAGATGAGAACAACAGGGCCTTACGGCAGATAGAGGCTGAGGTGGTGGCTGCCTTAGATGAGAACAACAGGGCCTTACGGCAGATAGAGGCTGAGGTGGTGGCTGCCTTAGATGACAACAACAGGGCCTTACGCAGATAGAGGCTGAGGTGGTGGCTGCCTTAGATGACAACAACAGGGCCTTATGACAGATAGAGGCTGAGGTGGTTTATTGTGTGCTGCGCTCTACTCACACAACACACACACACATGCTAGCTCCTGCAAGTGCCTGGCTGCCTTAGATGACAACAACAGGGCCTTACGGCAGATAGCGGCTGAGGTGGTGGCTGCCTTAGATGACAACAGGGCCTTACGGCAGATAGAGGCTGAGGTGGTTTATTGTGTGCTGCTCTCTACTCACACAGCACACACACGCTAGCTCCTGCAAATGCCTGGCTGCCTTAGATGACAACAACAGGACCTTACGGCAGTTGGAGGCTGAGGTGGTGGCTGCCTTAGATGACAACAGGGCCTTACGGCAGATAGAGGCTGAGGTGGTGGCTGCCTTAGATGACAACAACAGGGCCTTATGACAGATAGAGGCTGAGGAGGTTTATTGTGTGATACGCTCTACTCACACAGCACACACACACACACACGCTAGCTCCTGCAAATGCCTGGCTGCCTTAGATGACAACAACAGGGCCTTACGGCAGATAAAGGCTGAGGTAGTGGCTACATTAGATGACAACAACAGGGCCTTACAGCAGATAGAGGCTGAGGTGGTGGCTACCTTAGATGACAAAAGGGCCTTACGGCAGATAGAGGCTGAGGTGGTGCTGCCTTAGATGACAACAACAGGGCCTTACGGCAGATAGAGGCTGAGGTGGTGGCTGCCTTAGATGACAACAACAGGGCCTTATGACAGATAGAGGCTGAGGTGGTTTATTGTGTGCTGCGCTCTACTCACACAGCATACACACGCTAGCTCCTGCAAATGCCTGGCTGCCTTAGATGACAACAACAGGGCCTTACGGCAGATAGAGGCTGAGGTGGTGGCTGCCTTAGTTGACAACAACAGGGCCTTTTGACAGATAGAGGCTGAGGTGGTGGCTGCCTTAGATGACAACAACAGGGCCTTACGGCAGATAGAGGCTGAGGTGGTGGCTGCCTTAGATGACAACAACAGGG